>JBBMOL010000058.1:600000-760927 GCA_037954665.1 Laguncularia racemosa | reverse complement strand
ATGCGAGAAGGTCCTAAAAATACCAAACGACGGCGCTTCCCGGTTACATCGGACAGGACGGTTAACTGGTATGTCATCATGCTGCCGACATCGGTGTAGGTTTCGTCTTTGAAATTACCGTTCGACTCAGCTTAAGCCTTAGGACACGTTATTTTTCTCGAAGTTGAATTGAACTTAATTTTTGGGTTAAGGTTAGGGTTTTGATAGAGATAGAGAGAGAGAGAGAGAGGAAGAGAGAGATGGGGAGAGTATTTCTTCTGGAATTGGAAGGTAGTGCGTACCGCTGCAGATCCTGCGACAGTCCTCTTGCCCTCGTCGATGACGTTGTATCTCGGGTATCTCTCTCTCTCTCACACTATATCTAGTTCTCTATGTATATCTGTGCATGTGTATATCTGTATGCAATTGGGGACTATGGTGGAACAATTCATTAAAGATGTCTAATTTTACACCGTGTTTGGTTGGGTATAAATCAAATGAAATCAACGCTGTCTTTGGATCGGTAGAAATGGAAAGAAACGAATAGAAGGGTTATGTTTGGTAGCTTAACTAAAGAGTGAAAATTGGATAGAAAAGCAAGAAAATGAGTTAAAGTCACTTTTTTTCCCCCAAATTGGAGAGAAATAGGTGGAAATACAGTATAATTATACAATCGCCCTTTTATAACAATAATAATCAAAATAATAATAAGAATAATTTTTTCCAATACCATCTCGATTTCCATTCCTTTCCTTTGTATGTTATCAAACACAAAATAATAATTATACTTCATTTTATTTCTACTTTTTTCTTTTCTACTCATTTATACCCATTTCTCCCTTGTTATAAATTGCTAAACACAGTGCAAGTGAAATGTTTTGTAATTGAAGGGAGGAGTGAAAATCTAAGGAAAAGAAAGGAAAATGTGTGAAAAGTTTTTCACTTTTGAAGACATTAATGAGAGAGAGAGGGGGGGTGGGGTGTGGAATGAGTGGAAAGCAATTAAAATTACAAAAATGTCCCTAACATCTAATTTCACTAAATAGAAAAGAAAGATAATAGTGACTTTTAAACAATTTTTTCATATGATGTAAACTAGACAATGGAAATGGAAAATATTCTCTCGTTCCATTTCCTTCTTATATATCTACATACAATATAGATTTCTCGTTTCATTTCTTTTTATTTCAACTCATTCTTGTTCATTTCTATTCTTTAAAAACCAAGGTAAATGGAAGGAAAATGATGGAAATCAGAAGAAATTCAATGTTTAGAAAGTTTAAATGAAAGTAGAAGTGAATGGAATTGGGGAGAAAAGGGTAGGAGTATTTACACTGTTAGCCAAATTGTTTTCTTTCCAAAATTGAGGAGGAAATGGTGTGAATTTTTGAAAATGTCCCTAGAAGCAATGTTACAAAAACCCTCTTTATCTCATGAACTAAATGATAAAAATGTTTCATTCAATTTTCTTTCATTTCTTGCCTATATACTTAAACAAAAGGTGGAAACTATATTCAAAGTTTATATCTTCCCCATGCATGTAGACTATATTTAAAACTATATATAAAAAAAGGAAATATCAGATAAATTATAGAAAAGTTTCATATTGTTCTTCCCATGCATATAATCTATGGCACACATTTATCTGTAGCTGCCAAGATTTTTTTGCATTGTTAGTGAAAAGGAAGGTGGTTACTTAATAATGAAACAATTAATCGGATAAAGCACCATACTCATACACGTACATGCTCCTGGGATGCATATCCTTCTCTCTCTCTGTCTCCAGTTGCCTTCTTTTAAATTTCCTACATATGGTTCCATGGAATCTTCTGGCTTTAACCACCATCTTCTGTATATTTATGCAGGGCTTCAGTTGTTGCAAGGGGAGAGCTTACCTTTTCAGCAATGTGTTAGTTCCTCAAATCTCTACATGCTGTGTTCTTCATCTTATTATTTATCTGTCTAGCCATTTATCTTTGACTTTTCCTTTTTTGTTTCTCTTAGCTCTTTTTCATTATTAATATGATCCCATGTGTTGGTGCTCCTCTGGTGAATGTGTATAGGAGGATAGGTGTAGAGGGGTAGCTTGGGGGTGTGTGTGTTTAGTGTGTGTTGTTTAGTATTGTATAGTGTTGTATGTATTGTGTAGGTGCTGTGGGTGGTGTGTGGGTGTTCTGTGGTGTGTGGTGGTCTGGTTCTGTTGTATTTTGTGTGTGGCATGTGGTGTTATCTCTGTGTGTTATTGTTGATGTGTGATATATGTTGTTGGGGTTGGGTTGATTGGGGACGTCTGTTAGGAGTAGTGGGGGTTTTCTGGGTGGTGATCTGGTGTATATGCGGTGTAGGACAAGTGGTAATCTGTGATGGGGTTGTGGGTGCTGATGGGGCAAGGCTGGGACGTTTAAATAGTGGGCGTTTTGGAGGGAAAAGCAGTTAGGAAAATATCTAGCCATTTCTGTTAGGATTTTGTTTCGGAGAGTCTCTCTCTGGCTGAGCTCTAGCTCAGGTACTCCCCTGTTCCACTTCTAGTTTGCTTGATTTCTGTGTTGCTTGCAGTAAGCTAGAATTCTCTAGTCCTTGTTTACTTCCTATTGTGATTGTTCAATTTGCAGGTCTTATCAATTATGTTCTTTTTCTGTTTCTACAGAAGAATGTGGCAAATCATACAAGCAATAAAAAACTTTCCTTTTTCTTTCTCAGTTATTTTATAGAAAAGAAATAATAATCATCTTATTATTTTCTGTAAGTTTTTTCATCTCAATGAAGCGAGTAGATTTCAAGAAAGAAGGTTTTTGAGTAGATAATGAATGGATATGAACTGATGCAAGAAAGGCAAGGGTAATGCTAAGAGAGGTAAGCTTGAGGGAAGATAGAGATGTGCTTCAAAAAGAGAGCAAAGAGCTAATCTTGGGAGTATTATGTTAATATTGATGGAATAGTTATAACAATCAAGTTTGAGGGTATAGGTGCTCAGATTATTTTTTCCCCTACTTGATGGTTTGTGTAATAATCACTCATTCACATAAATAGTCAGATGTTTCGTTGACAAATTGTGTTTCAATCAAGCAGATCTATACTTTACATGCTAGCCATTATTCTATGATGTAGGGGATGAAAATTTGAGTAGGAGGTTGTTTCCTAGATATGGTAGAAACTGGTAATCATTCCTAGAGGTTTCATTTCAGCTGGCTGAGAATTTTTAGTCCAAAATTCTGCAAGGTGGTTCACCTCGAACATAGTGCTCCAATTCAGATGATGATTTATTCTAAACCTACCAGTTTTAAAGTTGTACCCTGCAACTGTAAATTTGAGGGTAGAACTTGGAATTGGTGTTATCTAGACTGTTTTTAGTACTGAGTGAAAAGATATTGGAAACAAATGGTTCCAAAAAGCTTTATATAAAATCATGCATGAATGTTGCCAGTAATTTTGGTGCCAACCATTTGGTAGGAGCCAGATAGATGGAGCATTATGCCTGGTGACTAATCTTGATGGTCGATAGTCACCTTAGTTGTAAGAAAAGAGTCTCCAACAATGTTGGCCATTATTTGTTGATTAGAGCATTTTCTTGCTTCTGAAAAATATTTTCCATGAAATGAACACAGTAAATCAGGATTTGGCTTAACTTGATTGGTTTCAAGCCTTGGTGCTATGTTCCTGTTAGCGGCCAACCTCCCACAAACCCATTGAAGGTTTATGTCCGCAAACACAGAAGAACCTCTCTTGGCAACTAATCCATGCTGGAAGGGGACAAGCAAGGAGGATGGGTACAGCTGTCGGAAGGGTTAAGCTGGAAGGGTAGACCGAAATAGGATAAGGACTAAGGTAGTTACCTTGTCATGCCAATAAGGAAGGTTGTTAGAAGTGGCATGATGCAAGAGGTAGTGGGAGGAGAGAAAATAGGGGGCAGTTAAGGGTAGTAAACTGCCCTCCCATGCCTGGATAGATTGTAATTTAAATTATGTAACCAACAATGGAATGAAATCAGATTTGAATTCAATCCAACCCGTGTGTTAGAGATCGGAGGGTTCTCTCAGAACGAGCCCTTGCCACCACGCAACCATAAGTAAACAAGGAAGAGATTCCTAATCCAAGGGAATTGAACCCGACCTAAACAATCAACTCGTAGTAACTAGGTCCTCTACAAGATCCGCTAACATATTGGTATCAAGCTAGGAATGGAGGACTTGCGTAAGGTTCAACAGCAACTCGAGTCTCTCGTGGCGATGTACCAGGAGGATTGGACACGCATGGCACGAATGGAAGCCCGTTAGGAGCAATTGGCTACCCAAGTGGAGACCCTCTCGAGGGAGGGATCGGTATCTAAGCAGCAGGACCAGACGTCGGAATCGGTATCTAAGCAGCAGGACCAGATGTCGGAATCGGGGGGTAACTTGAAGGGAGAAGAAAGACGAGAAAGAGGACAAAATTTTCCGAAATATTCCAAGTGGGATTTTCCGAGATATGATGGGAGTACTGACCCTTCGCTTGGCTCAGTTGAAGCGAGTAGTTCTTCAAGCATCAATTAGTGAGGTAGGAAGACAGGATAGAGTTGGCCGCATTTTATTTGGAAGGGGATGTGCAGCTGTGGTTTATGAAGTTAGAGTGGGAGAATAGAGTGGGAAGTTGGCGTGATTTTAAACACTTGTGTGACTTAAGGTTCGGCCCACCGATCCGCAGCAACAAGGTAGGGGAATTAGCCAAATTGCGTCAGGTCACAACAGTGGACCATATCAGTGGAAATTCGAGCAACTTTCCGCACAAATTGAAACCCTCACAATGGAAAATGAAATTGGTATCTTCATTAGTGGGTTGAAGGAGTTTATTGCGGTGGAGGTGGAACTCCATCAGCCTTCTAGCCTTTCGGAAGCTATGAACCTCGCGCGGCTATACGAAAGGAGAGGCCAACAAACGTGGGGGGAAATGGAGGGCAGCATGGGTGGAAAAACACGGCAGGTGATCTCCCATCTGAGTGGCAGTAAATCACCCATCATACGAAGGCTGAGTAAGACCGAATTGGAAGAAAGAAGAGCCAAGGGCTTATGTTTTAATTGTGATGAGCAGTTTACGGTAGGACATAAGTGTAAGAGACTATTCTTGTTGGAATGTGAAGAGGAGGGGTTGGATTGGCCAAACAAGGGTGAGAAGAATACTAGGGAAGAGACTGAGGGAGAATTAGAGATCTTGTTGCAAGCCATGGCGGGGGTAACAAGAGCACAAACGATGAAGGTTGTGGGACAGATCTAGGGACAGGACACTAAGGTCTTAGTGGATTCAAGAAGCACCCATAGCTTCATTAATTCGACCCTAGCAGTGCAAGTCGGGTTGTTGATAGAAGCCCGTGCAAAGTTACAGGTGGTGGTAGCGAATGGGGAGAGAATAGGAAGTGAAGGAGTTTGCCGAAACGTCCAGTTAGTGGTGGATGGGATTCCCTTCCAATTGGATTTATACTCCTTGCCATTATGCGGAGTAGGAGTGGTTCTCGGGGTCAACTAGCTGAAATCATTAGGCACTATCGCTTGGGACTTCTTGTCCATGCGGATGTCTTTTAGAAGAGATGGGGAACCAGTCATAATACAAGGAGAGGTGGAGGCAAGGGAAAATTCGCCTCTTGTAGTAGCAATGAAAGAGGCTGATCGGACCCATGAACTGCAGCGGCTGCTAATTACATTCAAAGACGTCTTCCGTGAGCCACAAGGCCTTCCACCGCCACGAGCATGTGACCATGCCATCAATTTGTTACCAGACACCACACCTATCATGGTGAGACCGTACAGATATCCTTACAATTAGAAGGATGAGATCGAGAGGCAATGCGAAGAGATGTTGAGGAAAGGAATCATTCGACCGAGTTGATCTCCCTACTCCTCCCGTGTGTTACTAGTGTGCAAGGTGGATCAGACATGGCGTTTTTGCATTGATTACCGTGCATTAAACGAGAGGACGATCAAGGATAAATTCCCTATTTCGGTGATCGAAGAGCTGTTGGAAGAGTTGCATGGAGCAGCATATTTCTCCAAGCTAGACCTGGTGTCAGGCTATCATCAGGTGCGAATGAGGCCATTAGACGTGAATAAGATGGCCTTTTGCACACATCACGGCCATTTCGAATTCTTGGTGATGCCATTCAAGCTAACCAATGCCCCATCAACGTTCCAAGCCCTCATGAATGAGGTTTTTAAGGGATTCCCCCGAAAATTTGTGCTGGTATTCTTCGATGACATCTTGGTGTATAGCAAGATGTGGGCGGAGCATCTTCAGCACACCAATCTCGTCTTGTCCACACTCCAGCAGCACCAACTTTTCATCAAGAAGTCCAAATGCACTTTTGGACAAAGGCAAGTGGCATACTTAGGCCACCAAATTTCCGCAGCAGGGGTAGAAGCTGATCGTCAGAAGATTACAGCAGTCCAAACATGGCCAAAACTAGCCACCATCATAGCACTAGGGGGATTTTTGGGGTTAACAGGGTATTACAGGAGATTCATAAGGAACTACGGTGTGATTGCGGAGCCACTGACCAAGATGTTGCGTAGGAATAACTTCAAATGGACATTAGAATCGGAGCAAGCCTTCCTAACCTTGTGAGAGGCACTCACCCACAATCTGGTGTTGTGGCTCCTTGATTTCTCTCAAACCTTCATGGTGGAATGTGATGCATCCGAGTCAGGCATAGGGGCAAGTGCTACAACAACAGCAACAACCAATCTCTTTCTTCAGTCGTCCGTTCGCGTAGCAACATCTGCGACTTCCAGCGTATGAGAAGGAACTGATTGGTCTAACAAAGGTAGTAAGGCATTGGCGAGCATATCTATGGGGGTGCAGATTTATCGTAAAGACAGACCATTATAGCTTGAAGTTCCTACTAGAATAGCGCATCACCACATCTCCTCAACAGCATTGGGTTAGCAAGCTAATGAGATTCGACTTCGCCATTCAATATCAACTTGGTTGCCACAACCAAGTTGCGGATGCCCTTTCCAGACGTCACGAGGAAGAGGCCATATTCACCGCTCTATCCGCACCTCAGCTAGAGCTCTTTGAATTGATTCGAAAGAAGACAGCTTCCTCCACCACCCTACAAGAGCTAGGCGCACAGATCCGCGACCACAAAAAGGGACCCCAATGGTAGCTAAATGATGGTCTCATCTTCTACAAGGGACGCGTGTATTTGGAGTCTTCTTCAACGCTTTGTTCCATGATCATGCAAACCATCCATGATCAATGCTATGTAGGTCACCAGCGCACCTTATATTGCATAAGTCGAGGTTTCTTTTGGAAAGGCATGAAGAAGCAAGTTCGAGACCTAGTCCAGACTTGTCCCACCTGCCAGCAGCACAAGAGCGAGCATTTGCAACCATCAGGCCTTCTACAATCCCTGCCAATTCTGCAGCAAATCTAGGCTGACATTTCCATGGACTTCATAGATTCACTACCCCCATCCCATGGCAAGACGGTCCTTGTAGTAGTCGATCGCTTCTTAGAGTATGGTCACTTCATTCCACTGAGCCATCTATACAATGAGGCATCGGTAGCTAAGATCTTCTTTGACCAAATCTTTTGCCTCCACGAACTACCAGAAACCATAATAAGCAATCGAGACATCACTTTCACCAGCTTATTTTGGAGGGAACTCTTCAAGCTTAGTGGGACGAAACTAGCCTTTTCATCAACCTAACATCCACAAACGGATGGCAAAACGGAGGTCGTCAACTGGACCATCGAAATGTATTTGCGTTGTTTTGCAGGTGACAGGCCACACACTTGGGCAAATTGGATTCCATGGGTTGAGTATTGTTATAACACCGGGTACCATTCCTCACTCAAAGCAACGCCCTTCCAAGTAGTATACGGTCGAGCACCTTCGCGCCTACTGTCCTACTTAGCAGGACTAACCAAGCTGGAAGCAGTGGATCAAGCTTTGCTCAATCGCGACGAGGCACTCTCAGAACTTCGTGCTCACCTCATCCACGCACAACAACTCATGAAACATCAATATGATTCAAAGCATAGGGAGATTTCCTTCCAACTAGGCAACCTAGTTCTCCTTCTCCTCCAACCCCATCGGCAACACTCACTTGTAGCTACCAAGCTTCATAAACTCTCACCAAAATTTTATGGGCCATTTCCAATCATTGCCAAGATCGGCTCGGTTGCCTACAAACTCCAGCTACCGGCCACCACTAAGATTCATCCGATCATCCACGTCTCCGACCTCAAACGTTTCCTTGGCGCTCCTCTGGAACAACCCAAGCTACCATTCACTAAGGAGGGACACACCGTTCCAAACCCACAAGCCATCCTCCAGTATCGTCCCAAAAGTCCTAACTCCGAAATCCTCATCCATTGGGAAGGTTACTCCCCAGCAGAGGCCTCATGGGAAGACGCCAACATGATCCAAGCCTGTTATCCACACTTCACACCTGAGGTCAAGCGCCATCTAGAGGGGGGGGGAGCCATGTTAGCAGCCAACCTTTCACAAACCCATTGAAGGTTTATGTCCACAAACACAGAAGAACCTCTCTTGGCAACTAGTCCACACTGGAAAGGGTCATCCATGTTACATGGTGTGTGTGGAAGGGTATTTAGATGGAACTAGATCCTAAACAGGGTTGGATTGAATATTCAAATCTTTTCATTGGCTTGTTGGTACAAATTTAAATTACAATCTATCAAGGGTGTGGGAGGGAGAATTTACTCCTTAAATGTAATTTCTCCCTCCCACACCCTTAGATCATGCACTTTAAACTTCCACAATGCCATTGAATGTAACACCTAGTCCTTAATCCTATTTCTCCCTTCCACAAACCCTTCCACAGCGAACCATACACATGCATTGATTCTCGATCCAAGGGAATTGAACCCGACCCAAACAATCAACCCTAGTAACTAGGTCCTCTACAAGATCTGCTAACAGTTCCTGAGAAAGCGTTGGGTGATTTAACCATTTAAATAAGCTAATATTTGTAACATTTCTAGGTTTAAGTATAGACAATCAAGTGTATGATGAAAAGATGAGGGAGAATGCCATGAATTCTGATATTCATTTGCTGATTTGATAAGAAAACCATAAGGAGATCCTTCATTCCTCAGATGGATCCTAATGAAACTGTTTCATGTTAGGAGGTACAATAAGCAAAGTGCATTGAGATGAATATGGGTGAGGATATTTGTTGTCATATGATGTTGGAGATTGCTAAGTCTCCTTGAATTTTCTGTCACAATCTGTACCATATCTTTTCTTAATTACTAAAGTCCTCTATCTGATCTCTATTTCTGATCTTTATTCTTTGAATACAAATGGTAACAATTATCCATGACCGGATAAAAATTCTGTCATGCTGACTTTTAAAGACATGAATATAGGTTTGGACATATGTTAGTCCTTTTTTTTTTTTCCTGTGAGAGTTTCTACTTCCTGATTCTACTTTCTTCACTAATAAGAAACTTTTGTTCAGAGTGAATGTGACAGTTGGAGCTGAAGAGGAGAGATTGATGCTTTCTGGTAAGCACACAGTGGAAGATATATTCTGCTGCTGCTGTGGGCAAATTCTTGGTTGGAAATATGTAAGCACAACTTGAACCACTCTATAAATGGGCAGGGATGGTGGAATTTAGGGGACACACGGATAATCCTTTTTTTCCAATCTAAGCATATATCTGGTCTGAAGAGATGAAAATGAGATAATGAATCAGAAAGATTAAGATTGAATAAGGAAGCTATAGCAACAGATTATTGCATGATTTATTCTGGATTACATTAATCGAATGAAATAAAGATATATGTCTGTAAAATAAGATGATGGAACTTTGACAAATACTAGGGTCACGTCATGGCCTCATGCATAAAGAATTTTCCTGCTTTAGGCGGATAATCCAAGTCACTTAGTCCAGATTTACTTTCTTCCTGCTTGTAATATCCATTTGCTTTGTGAACTACACTTACAGGCTTGGGCCTTTTTATATATGTATGTGCACATTGTAATTCCTTTTGATTCCTTTGTACCAATACAAGCGATGATCTGTGATTTCTTTTATTGGCTTACATAATTTAATAAATTACATGTAACATCTTCTAGAGCTCATAAACCTTTGTTGAGGGTTTATGAGAGACATCACTAGTTTTGTGGTAGGCGTAGGGTTGGATGTTGTGTGCAATATTTATTGTGGTGGAGTGCTGTGTTGCTTGTGTACTTGTTAGGGTGATTGGTCTGTTCTATGGGATTTATAAGGGGGTGTGTGGTGGTGTTCTATAGGGGTATTTTTGGAATTTCTGTGACCTTGGTAGTGGATATTTAAATAAGACGTGGAGGAAATAAAAGGCAGTTAGACATATTGTTGAAGAATAACAGAAAAATAAAAGAGAGTTGGGAACCTTGGCTTGGACGAGAAGTGCCAAAGTGGTGGTGATTTGCTTCTCTGTCAAAGATTATCTCGTTAAGTAAATGCTACTTTAACATGAATTGAGCTTAGTGGCTATAGTTTCAATCCTAGTTCCTCTGTTACATATTCCAGCAGCTAGTGCTCAGTATCTCTAGCATTTCTTATTAATCTGTACCTGAAACTTGTTAATGGCAACAGATTTCTGCTCATGATAAAGCCCAAAAATACAAGGAAGGAAAGTTTGTCCTTGAAAGGTAAAAAAATTGTTTCAAATTTCTCCATATTGTCCTTTGGATTGTAACTGGGCTTACTAATCGTGTTTCATTTTTTACAGATGGAGGATCACTGAGATGACGATGATGGAGGAATCCAGTTTGGAAGGCCAAGTTGGTTCAAGTGATGGAGAAAATTCCTAGAAAGCGACGGCGGTTGTATTATTGAATAATTCTGCCACAGGTTAGGAATTAATTTAGCCAGTTTGTAGTAACAATTATAATGTATGGATCTCTGGAGATTAATTGTAATGCGGTGCAGATGCTCGTTTAAAAGCATCTATTTTGTATGTTCATGGCCATGTGAGTAGTTTCATGGACCGGCTTAATACATGTAGTCCTAATAAGGTTTCGGGTATTGAAGGTAATATAAAGTATAATTATCTAGACTATGGTGTGTTTATGTATATATTTTGAATTAAACTAGAAATGTTAGTTCTTTGGACCAGGTAAATTGTTGCTCTGAGAAGATAGTTTGGCTCGACTGTACAAGAGTTGTGTATATGGCAAAACATGGTTTGCTTTCATTTTAAATTTTCAAATCATTTAATGGTTCTGAGGAAGATCAAAAGTATACACAAAACTTAAAATGGGGAACAGAACGAAGGAAGCTTTTAATTTGCGAGCATGTACTTGTGAAATTTGAGCTGGCCAACAGTGTCTTCGTAACTGGAATAAGCGAAATTGAAACTGACTAAATAGTGCGAAATATTAGGCCGGATGAAGGTAAGAGGGTAGGGGGACTCACCCAACAGTGTCAGGTTAGAGAATAGGGGGACTCACCGAGCATGATGGTCTCAAGAAATGTGGTTTGGTCGTCTACCTAGATGGGATATATAATATATTTTTATAGATGTCATGCAGAAAGATGGTGTGTATTGTTATGATGAATAATATTATATAAAGCGTTCTGTTCAGGTCATGCGGTTAATCTCTCATCAACAACGCTTCGCATGGATTACTTGTTTAATGTTTTTTATTTTTTGGTTATTATAATGGAAAAAAAAAAACGAGAATTCGAATTTATACCAACTTTTTCTCGCATTCAGTACCTATATTTTATCCCTTTGTATTTGCACTCAGAAGGGACATTACTATTGGTATATATGAGTTCATCCCCTTTCCAAAGCTATGCAGAATTGCCGATTAATGGACAAAATTAGAAAAGGAAGTCAAAACGTCCTACCAAGCAGCTTATCCATAAGACTAGAAACAGAACCCTAAGCAACTACGAGTCACATGTTACGTGTAAAATTTAGCGATAAACAAAAACAAATAACAGTCTGATGTATATTTTACTATATTAAAAAGAAAAAAAAAACTATTATAGATGGTTATAAATGCTTCTAGCATCGGAAATTTCATTCACCTATATCTACCGCTAAACCATATACATACTGTGTCACTCTTACGGAGTTAAATAAGCGCAGCAAACGCACAAAACTAAAGCCAACATATCCATATTCCTATCATTTGACGGAGAGTCATATACTTTACCCAATAAGCTTTAATTATTCTCAGATTCTTTCTGGTACGGGGTCCCCTAAAGTGAGTTCATCTAAGGTTAGTCGATTCGTAAAAGGTTGTCACGGGATCTTTGTATTTTTTTATTTTTGTTATCCAAGACCAAGACCACCTTCAAGAACGTCTGAGTCTATGCAATTAGGTCCTGCCTTTTGGCACCTTTTAACTTTGTGACTTTAACTAAATTTGCTTTTTTGACATTTTGGACACAAGTTGATCTTATACAACTAGTGGACCGTCCAAGTCTTCAGCTTGTTTGTTTGTTCATTGTTTATTTATTTATTTTGCCTGATGGACCAGGGTAGATTAGGGTGGAGGAGGTACTAACTATTTATGAGAAGTTGAAATAGCGAGTTCATATTCATTTAGAGAATGCGTAAGGGAAATAATCTCTCCTGTTTTATTTTATAGAGTATTTTAAACTTGAATATTTTAATATCTCAAATTGAGATCTTCACTATTCAAATACACCCTCATAGATATCCAAGCAATAAAATGGACACAAACAATATACAAGATCATCCATATGTTCTTTATACATTAACAAACATGTCTTTTGGAGGTAGATAATGTTTGTTTCATATAAACTCAATGACACCTTCACAAAAGACTTAGTTGCCGCGCCCCTTATTGAGTTTTAACATGTAAACTTTTCAGGTATTACCCAAATTATTGTTAAGTTGCATTACAAATTTTTATCTATCTCTTTAAAAATTATATATATAGATAATTTATCCAAGGGTTCCTAATGTGTAGATCTATTTATTTTCCATTGAATGAGAAAGATCAAAACCATATTATATAAATACTTTCGGTTTTCCACCTCCAAGTAATGTATCTAGAAGCTATAAAAACATTGGCATTCATTTATCTTAAATGCTGATTTTTAACTTTTTTTTAATCCCTCAATCATACAATAGCAAAACCCAACACGAACGGTCACACAAAAAATAAAAAGGGATAGTGTCTAATTTCCCATTTGCATGGATGCTATGACAATCTTGCATCGATTTTAAATTGAAAAATTTAGAACATCGTGATAATAACTTTATGAGTAAATCAAATAAATATAATTGTTTTCTCTAACCTTACAACCAGCCCTACATGGGCACAAGCACGAACACGAGCATGAGCACGAGTAGGAATATGATGGGTACAACACGAAAATGGAGTTGGTCGACCCAATGCCCAGCCTTACCTATATACTACAAAACCAATGTAAAATGTGTCTATTTTCACATAAAAAGGCATTACCTACCCCCCACCCCCTTCTTTTTTTTTTTTGGTTAATAGAGGAAAGGACGAGAATCCACCGTTTCATGAGAATAAAGAAACTTCAAGAGAATATATATCTGTTATGTCTACACGAACCATGAAACATATCTCTAAGGAATATATGTACTGATATTGATTGATGTTGTTAATTTGTATAATATGATTTTGCTAAGTCAATATTCGAGCAGAGTCTACTTGAGAGGAATTACATCATTGCCTAAGACAATTTAGGTAAAATTTCGAAGATATCAACATTCCATTCACTAAACCATATTTACGATAAACTCGAATTTAATTTTAAGATAGAAAATTACATTGACTATCCGTATAAATTCTTAAAATAGTACATAAGTTCTAAATTTTCCTTCTTTATTATATATCTATATCCATATCAAAGCAAAGGCACTTGCCTAGTAACTTTAACCTTAATTAGCAATTGGCTTCAACTAATTTATTATGAAATCTTAAATTTGGAAAGATAAGTTCGATTAGTTTTTCGCATAACTTTTGCATTATGACATTATTTAAGATTCTTCAAAGTTCCAAGTTGGAGCATTAAACTTATTTCACATCCAATTTTTGATCCAATTTAGCGTTCGCTTTTAAATAAAGGGAATTCAATAAAGGAAACTAAAATCGTTCTTCTATTTACGAATAAAAGCTATGATACCCATTTAGATGTATGTGCTGTATGATGATATGTTTCATTAAATAAAATTCATATTCTTTGGAGTAAAAAAAAAAAATCCTTTTATTTCTTCTTATATTCTTCATTTTTACCTAAATCTAACTATTTCTTTAAATATACAATTAGTATGGAAATATTATCTAACAAATAAATAACCTTTTTTTTCTTTTAAGTTTTCTTTCTTTTTTTTTTAATTTTTATTAACCTGATGATGAACCCTTTTCCTTCTAAACATAGCAAATCCCTAAACCTAATATTTACATACTTATAGAAAAGGGTCATTTTAGAATGGGACTAATAGGCAAAATGCTCATTGCATTAATTCCTAAGTCCGTCTCCATAATCATAAACGATGGGACCGTGGGAATATATATATATATATATTATGTTGCGAAACATAATAGTTATAAAAATCCCAAAACCGAATATGTACAAGCGTTTAAATAATCCGGCAGATAAATAGTTCTTTTTGAAACTCAAATAACAAAGAAATTACAATAGTAAACTAAAAATATAATTAAGAAAATATTACTATCTTGGAGTCATTAAAAGCACGTAACTCACAACCACAGTGGCGGCGGCTCGTTCAAGTCAATAGGCAGTCCACGTCTCACTAACCCCAAGAACGCCGCCGTACTCCCGGATCCCACCGCCGTCACCGGCGGACCCTCATCACGACCACCACCACCACCAGCACCAGCAGCAGCATGGGCAGGATAATAATTAATATTATTATGACAAACGACACGCGGGTTGCTCCAAGGCACGGAGTTATTCATGACGTTGAAATCGAGCTGGTGGCTGGAGAGGTCAGCTAGAGTCCCAGGAGGAGGAGGAGGGAAGTTGGTTTTGGCCTTGGAGCCACGGAGAGACCTGGCGGCTCCGTCGTAGGCTAGTGCAGCTTCTACTGGTGTGTCGAATGTACCTAACCATACCCTGGTCTTTTTCCATGGGTCACGTATCTCGGCGGCGTATCTTCCCCACGGTCGCTTGCGGACTCCTCGGTAGTGAGTTTCGCGAGAAGATGAAGATGATGATGCCATGAGAGTAAGGAATTGTGGGACTGAGTGAGAGAGAGAGAGAGTGAGAGATTTATGCACTTGTTGAGTGGTCATGTCTGTGTGTCGGGGCGTGAAGAGAATATTAGTTAATGTTTTTGTTTTTGTTTTTTTTTTCTTTTTTTGGTCGGTCGAGTACTTAACTTACTGAGGTGTGAATAGCTAAGCTATAGGTCCCACCTTAGCAGTTAAAACAAGTCGAATCGGGACAACAAGTTTGATCGGCTTTAAAATTTTGAACTTGTTTTTACGAAATCTTCACTTTTGTGCATGACTTGGATGGAACAAGAAGAAGAATAAGCTGTGAGGGTATTATGATCATTTTGATGTTTAAATTAATATTTATGGGATTCGAATAAAATATGAAAAGAATATGGGTATAAAATGATTCAGATTTGATGTTGATTTAGATAAATTGTATTTATATGAAAATGATTGAATCAAATAAAAAAGGCCATTAATACCACGAAATTTCCTTTTATGACTATTAATTTGGTCGAAAATAATAATAAAAAAAATTATGAGCATACTGACTCGTTTTAACTTATTTACTAAAAATGACTTTTAAGGATTTAACTTATTTACTAAAATGTCTTGAAGCAAATCACGTTGTGATTATTCGCACGTTTATTCAAATGCATAAATTTTAATTTTAATGAAAAATCTAGATAAGTTTTATAATCATAGTAAAAAATAATTTCCCGATATTAAAATAAAACCTATGAGATAATAACAAATGAACAAAGCTTCAGCAAAGTCTACATAAATAAATTATAAAGACAAGGCTACCTAATATATAAGTCTACATAGTCATCATAAATAAATTCCTTCATCTGTTGCATTATTGTTTTAGATTGATACTTCTTAAACCGGTCCATAAGTCTATAAATATAATAATTGGATTATATTTAGCCAAAATCATGAATATTTATTGTCATGACATATTATTGCCTTTTAATTGCTAATTCGTATACTAAATTACCATAGAATTATGTAGATTATGACAAATATATGTTATGGGCCTATTTGATTTTTTTTATTTGTATATATTTTATATTTAATTTGTATCTTTTTTGTATCCAATTTATATCGATATAAAATCTAGCATTTGAAAAGTATCTTATGTATATTGTATTTAAATTTGTTTTATAATTATAATGAAAGTGATAATTAGAATATGTGAATAAAGAAGTTAAAAGTATATATATTTCATGCATTGAAAAATGAAATTTTAATTGGTACCTTTTAAAATAAATAAAGTATTAATTTTATCGGAATTTATTAAATATTTAATTTTGTAAGAGGGTATCTATGGATTTATATTTTCTATTTTGGTATTTTATTTTTGACAAACATATTATTTAAACACATATGAAAAAGATAATACTGTATTGAGTTCAAGTTTGACCTAAACTTAAAATTTTAGAATTGAAGTTCAATCTGGACTTAATCACTTAAAAATTTAAACTCAAAATTAACTCGATTAAACTCGTTTGAATTCAATATATATTTTTAAAAGCTTATCTTAATTAAAATAATATTTACATTTAAACTAGCTCGAGTATAATTAGCATCTAAGTTTTGAGTGTTCAACTCAAATAGTCGAGTTTAACTATACAGTGAGTTAACTGAATTAAATGTTATAAAACTCGAAATTAACCTAACAGCACATCACAAGTAGTGCATAAGTAAGCTTGTGGAATTAAAAGGAGCAAATCGATGAGGCGGGAAAATGAGGAGCCGCTGGAGGGCCCTTGACTGGGCATGAGGTAAGCCCTGGCGCTTGGGTACGGGTGGGGCTGCGTTTGGGGTCTGATGGCCATGGACCTGCACCATGCACCTGCACCTGTAGCTAGCACTGCTGACTGGACCTTCTCTTTTCTTACAAACGATTAATATAAAAACGATCATGGGCAATTTCCCAAATTCTGGCAGCTTAAATGAATGGCGGTGTGGTGTCGAGATTTCATTGGAAGACGAAAGCCATTCAGTAAAGTAATGGAGGGATCATCCCCACGTGGAGGTTTCAATATTAAAAAAGAAGCAGTGTCTGAGTAGGAGGAGACAGGTCCGAGTTAGGGGTGACCAGTGAGTTCAATGTAAAATGTGGCTTTTTGCGACTTACTTCACTTACTGCCTTCTATTTTTACTGTGGGTGTTCGTATGGTGGCGTGTTTGACTCGTTTTTGGGGATTCGGTTTTAGATCAAAACAAGAGTTTTGGTGGTACCCAACCCAGTAGAGTAGCCCATCAATGAACCTTGGTCACAGGATAAAAATGGCTCGAATTAAATTTAAATATCACTCGAATTTCGATTGATTTTAATTATTAATAATATTTAATTTGAAAGAAAATAGTCTATTAAAAAAATCGAATTTAGATAAACTTAATTAAAATCAAATTTAAATTTATTAAATATCACTTCAAATCTAATTTAATTTTAAAATTTTGAATTCAAATCTAAAATTTTAAAATTTTAGATATATTTTGATTTAGTAATATATCATTGACTTGACTTATTTATAATTTTTTGATAATGAATTTATTGCCCTATTAATGAATATTGAAAATTTATTAAGAAGTTTATAAGGAATTCATGCCTTTCAACATTAAAAAAAAGCTGAAAGTGCATTAAAAAAAAAAAGCCCAGCATTTCTATATTAACAAATATTTTTAGAAGAGCTTTTTACATTTATTATGTATTAATTACGTCCAAATGCTAAGTGAAGAAACGGTCGGCTTATGCTGAGAATAGCCAGGGGTGCTTGTCGATATAATCTTTTCTAGGCTTTTGTTAACAATTATTAATGCACCAATTAACAATTTTTTCCCCTTTCCAGAAGTAAAAGCTTGGGTGGCTTCATAGTTTAGGAGATGCCTTCAAGACCACAAAGTACTTACAACATATTACTTACTAACATAATCTTTATGTCAATACCAAGATTCTAATAGACTATGATCGGTCCTTACTAATTTAGTTAATTTGAGTTGGTATAAAAGATGTCTAGTTGATCAAATTTAAATTAATATTTTTTTTTAACATTCGAATCACTTATTGGACATTATATAAGAAAAAAAAATGTGAAACGGTTTAGTGCATGCTATATAATGATTGAAAAAGAAAACACTAGTTATGTAATTGAAAGTATGCTAAGACATAGGTTATATATATATATATATAATATATATATTAAATTATCTTAATTTTTATCTTGTGTTTTATAGATATTTCGTGTACTCATTTATTTTATGCCATCAAATAAAAATATACACTTTTTAGAACATGTATTACATATTTTATGAGGAAGATAAGCATATATAATATATATATATAATATTATCAAGTGTATAGGAAGAAGTTATTAACATGATACCATATCTTTTTAAAGGATCCAATTGGGAAACTTTTGGATTTAAAACAGCTTTCTACTCTTTTTTTTTAATTGATTGCACTTTAAAAAAATGCATTCAAAATGTTTTATGCTTTTATCAAATAGGCATCCCTATAGGTAATATGATACAATTAGACAAGTTTGAGATAGATTTCTTAAATACTAAATTTGTCTTGATTTTATAAGTTTTTTATTAATCATGTTCTTGAAACCCATTGATAGATTTATAGGTTTCTCAAAACTCGCTTAAGCCCACCTAATAAGCTATGATTTTATTAAAATACTTCAAATTTTACAATTTCTATAGAAAAAAAATCCTTAAAATTAAATGATTTGTATGCCCATCATATCGAATCTCCATTGATCATTTCAAATTCAAACTTAACTCTAAAACTCCATTACTTTAATTTAAAGAGATAAATACATTTAATTATCAAGTTAAAGGATCAAAATTAGATCTAGCTTTCTACCTATTTATTTCTTCCATATACTACTATGCGGATAAAGCAAATAAAGAAAAATCCAACTATATATCATGTATTTAAGAAGGAGGAAAACAATAGGCAACCTCATGTGAAAATTGATAAAAAAGAAAAAAAATTACACTTTTAGTCTTGAATACTATTTGTTTTTTTTTTTAATTTAAGTTTTTAATATTTAAAAAAATTTATTAATTTTTTATTAAGTATATTAAATTTATATCTATCGATTATTCCTAAATTAATTGGTGAAAATAATTATAACTCACTTCTATCACCTCCAATTCTGTTCAAATTCTTTTCATGTTCAAGTTTCACCGGCATGCAGGAATTCGTTTACCCGGCCACCCCGAGGCTCGAGCGCTTTGAATGGAATGTGAAGTGTCTTTTCCTTACGTACTGCAAGTTGTCTTTCGTCGACATGATTACTGTGGTTGCCACATGCACTGAATCATTTTGATTATTAGTAGAAACACACGATTTGACTTCGCCTTGAAATGTGAAATAATGCTCAGGATTTGATTTGGATCCGCATGCAATGATTAATTGCCTCAATCATAAAGAGCGGCTTTTGGAGTCGACGAGAATTGCTGACACAAATGCCAGCACTTTAAAATTAAATAAAATAATTCTTATCGTTGAAAATTATAAAATTAAACGATTAAAAGTTTGAGATACGGAAGTTTTAATATCTTCATTTATTTATCAAAATAACAGATATTAAAAAACTATGATGTGACATTATTTCTGAAAATTTTTATATGTAAAAAGAAATAAGTTAAAAATTACTAAAATAATCTACGTAAATATAAATACTTCATTTTTCGAAATGGAAGTTTTCCTCCTCTATTATAACATGTCATATGTGAATTTATTGTCATTTCCTTCTAGAATTAAAACACCCCAATTACTTGAAATCTGAAATAGACAAACAGCAAATAGAAATTTATTCCAAGCTTTAACAGGTAAGCATCAAATTTATGCAGCATTTAAGATTAGTAATCACCAAATTGTAGATAAGCAAAGGTAGAACAGTGAAGTAATAAGTGTTGTTTTTTCTTCTTCTTCTATTTGTTTGAGTATATGCTAAGAATTATAGAATGAAGAAGGAAAATGTGATCAAGCATTGCAAAGTTTATGAACAAGAATAATCTATTACATCACGTGCGAGGGAACCAAGTTATCAACTAAAATAGGTATGTGTTTGTATCTCCAATTCGTGGCCCCATAATGTTTCACCAAGTTGAGGTGGTCCATACTATTTAAATGTGAATAAAAATAAGATATCATAATACTTAGTGAACGTTTATATGGTTAAATATGTTAGTTGAGGTGATAATCGCCAATAAGTTATATGATGCATATATTGAGTTTATATGGAATTGTTGGGTTATGCTTTGGTTTTGTCCAAGTAAATAGTAAAGCAGTGGTCCTATATTGATATTTGGTTCAATCATTTTCATTACACATTTATTGTACAAATAAATTTTTTATTATTTGTGGTCCCATGTTTATGTTGTCCCTTTGTTTGGCTTTATAGCAAAGAAATGGCAAGTGATTAAGCTTGATAGTTGTTTTCTAGAAGGAGTTTGTAAAGGGGAGTTGTTATTTACCATAAGGAGAGATGCCAATAAGTAGATGTATCCACTTGCTTGAGTAGTAGTAAAATCCAAGAGTAAGAATGCATGGTTATGGTTTCTACGTGCATTGATTAAAGATCTTGACATAGAGGAAAATGATGGTTGTGAGTGGACATTTATCACTAGCCAGTAGAAGGTAAAGTAATTGAATAAATACGATTCCATGTTGGTTTATCTTTTACGTGATGGTTATATATCTGCATGCGACTAATATCTTCGTTCTTTTTTTTTTTTTTCCAGGGTCTATTACTAGCTAAGAAAGACCTTCTTCCTAATGTAGAATTGAAAAACAATGAAAAGAATATGTAAAATGGACTAAAAAGATTTGCCTAAGGATTGCAATTAAGCTTGAGAATAATAAGCAAAAGACAAGGTGGTGTTAGATATTATTTGGTGGATAATTCGAGTACAAGATTTATTGTGATGGCAAATGTATGTGGTAAACTTAGACAAGCAAACCTGTCTATGTCGGGGAATGGGACTTAATAGGGATCCCATGTTGCCATGCCACTTATGCAATTATCAATTTGGATCGTGATCCAACAAATTACATTGTGTAGTGTTATAATAAAGAGACATTTAGAAAGATCTACATCCATACCATTGCATTGGTTAGAGGTGAGAAGTTTTAGAAGAAAACTGGAATTGTGGGCCTCGAGCCATTGCCTAAGCACTCAAAGAGAGAAAGACTACAAAAGAATAGGAGAAAAAAAGAGTTGGAAAAATCAAACACAAAAAAAATTGTCACAACAAGGAAGGTTTATAATATGCACACTATGTAAACAAAGTGGACACAATTGCAGAGGGTGTTGTTTGGATGAAGGTTTTTTATCCCACTAGTTCGAGCAAGTAATATGCTTCCTTGTCAAACTTGGTTATAGTTAGTTCTTTTGTTATATGGAAGCTAACTATGTTGTGTTTCTTGTAGCATACACAGTGCAATGAGAAGTATAAAGAAACCTAGCATTAAGCCCATGACTAACAAGACCAACAAATTTGTTATCGTCATACCCTACAGCAACAAATAGAGGTATAATAAATTTTCAAACCTATTAATCATAGTAAATATGTTTTGTCGATTAAATTATCTTTCCTTATTGGTTTCCTCATAAATTAAAGGATTAGATTATAGGTTTTCTCAAAGTGGAGGCAATAGAGAAGATTATTCAAATGTATATGACACTATCTAAGCATACTTCGTGAGCACACCATTTCCAATTAAAGATGGCTAACATCACCACCAGTAAGATTGGACGATGATGCCTAGTGTTAGTGATGGTGATAAAGGCATGCATGAAGTATATGGAGATGTTAGTGATGGTGCAGACAATGCAAATGACAATATAGAAGATGAAAACACCATCAAGCGAAAGAGCTCTTGATTGATGATGACATCGCGTAAAGACTATAGGGAAAAGGGCAAGAGAAGATCAATTTTTAGGTGGTTGTGATTACGATGGATAAGTTTTTGTAAAATTTTTATAATTTGAACTATTCATGTGTGGATCAAACCTTTATAAAGGTTTTATAATTTGAATCATCTTTATGTTAATACATGCATCAGATGTGACTTCATTCCCAATAGCTTATGTTGTTTCTCTTAACTTTCTTCTTCATTGTGTCTTAATATATGCAACATATGAATGAGAATAGAGGTTGGGCTTTGTTTATTTACCTAAATGAAGGCATAGGTGTGTCAACTAAGCTTGTGCTGGGTTGAGGAGGTCTTATTCCACCTATGGAAAAAACTAGCCACCTTCAATGTTCCAAAGCTAAAAGTTAGAACCTCCACTAAGTTGTAGGATGACTTCTTTGAGCTGCTATAGGTGAAAAGTAAGATATTTGAGTCGCGTTAATAGTAAAAGGCAAGATATTATCAATTAAGTTGTAGTGGATAATCTTCTTACTCCATAAGTTAACTCGAAACCCAAGGAAAGTGAAAAGGCTTGTTGTGGACGCTTCTGTCCTTTCATCTTTCACTTTTTAAATTATGTTTATGCACATAAACCATGCATTTAATGCAACAAGCTATGTGGTATGATGGGGGTTTGAGGTACTTATGGGGGTGAAATAATCTTAGCCTTTTATTTCGTTAAGTGACACATGGTGCAATCTTAAACAATATGGGAAAATGCACTTGTGCTTTGTAACTTCTTATACAAGGGATTGAAATGTCCATTTTCATACATTTTGCTCTCTTCACATTCTTACAACTTTCAGTATTTACGTGTTCAATCTCATCATCCCTCTTCAATTTTTTGACATTCATCCACTCATTAGGTGTGTCAAGTTTGTCTTCTTGCACTCTTTTTGGTGTTGTTTAGAAGATTGTCTCTAGTGCAATAGGATGTGTGGTAGGGCCTTCAAGCTAACCCCACATGATAGTGGCGATAGAAGAAGAGGTAGATAGTTCGATCTTTAGGTCCTTTGAGGAAGAATGCAGTGAAGAAGTTCGTGATAGAGAATTGGCCCTAGACATAAATCCTGATAATGGGGAGGATAGAAGGTCGATTTATTCAATCTATGATCGGTCATCATCATCAGGGGTGAGACTTGCAAGAGTGAGAAGCCTTGTAGATGAGATTGATGTGGATGCGGTTGCAGTTGCCTTATATTGCAAGCCACTTCTAGAAGGCTGGTTAGTCCGAGTTGCACATGAGGAAAAGTGTGTTGCATTGATGTCGAGCAATCGCTTCTACATCTATCAAAGATTTCTCAAGTTTGCATTATGGTTACTTTCCAGTGACTTTCAAAGGGAGTCCTTCAACTACCACCACATCAATCTCTGTTGGCTCATGCGCATTGATTACACTTTATTGGTGGCATTCGAGAGCCTTTGTGAATCATACAACATACATCAAACCCCATAGATGTTCTGGTTTTTCTATGGGGTGAAAAGATATGGATCATCTCAAGGGTGATTCTACTTGAGGTATGAGTTTCAAATTCTTTCTCTTTTATTCTTTTATGCTTATCTTTACTACATTTTTATTATTTATTATTATTTATTTATTAATTTTTTTTGTATAAACCATGAAAGTTGTATATGGGGTTTTTTTCACTTATGCTAAGGGAGAGCGGCGGGTACATGAACGAACAATTGAGTCTAGTAATTATTTTGAGCTATTCTTGCAACAATACGACCAATATGATGTCTAATCTTAAAAGTGAATGGCGGTGGAGGTCGAACTAAAATAAGCTTGAGAGGAGCTTAAGGCAATAAGCGAAGACTGTTGTCACAAAGTTGCTGAGGCCAAGGAAAGAGGACGTAAAGGAACTATGGATGTAAACAGGTTGAGTTTAGGATGAGTTCATTGAAACCTAAACCCGATCAGGCAAAAAATTATATACCCAAAACTTGCCTCAACCCAATAGGGTTTTTTTTTTTTACAGGACCTGATCTGACTCGAATGGCAATTAAATCTTTCTTTTTTTTTTTATACTTCAACTTATTTTTGTATGTCATTTATTTAATTTATTATTAGTTTACTCATGATGAAAAGAAGAGAAAAATTAAATATAAAAATATAAAATATAAAAATATATTGATTAAAAATATAATAATAATAAAATAAAATAACTTATTATAAATTATAATATTAATTTATTATTTAAAAAAAATATCAGATCGGGTTTTCTCATCGAATTTTTTCTAAATCTCATAACCCGAATCTAAACCCAATCAAGTTTTATTCCATGTTCCAAACTTGACCCTAACCTATAGGGTTTTTATAGGGTCGGTCGGGTGGGTACCCTATTACAACTTACCTAGGTTACTTCCCTAAAAGGAACATCTCCGACTTGTCCAAAACTCAACAAAAACTTAAAGATGCAAACAACCGGTTCAATTCTTTGAAGAAGAAGGTTGCAGGTTTGTAAGGGTAGGAGTCCTACCTTACGTTGGAGCTACAACAAGAGAAGACAATTAGTGTAAACTTGAAACAAGATCTTGATTTAGCCTAGTAATGTCTTGACTAAAGTAGCATAGAGGAAGCTTGGTTGAAAATGCAGGTCCATGATCTCGAAGAGCTTGTGGCTAATAGGGATGCAAGGATTTGTGAGCTAGAGGAACAAAAGAGAACAGCCAAGGATAGGTATTATGAGAAGGTCCAATCCTTCGATTATTATGCCAATGAATTGGTTCAACTTATGGAGGGGGATTAGAGGATCATGAAGTGCTGGATTTGTGAAAGAGATTTGAAGTTTGATCTCTCATGACTTGGTGGAAAAAATACAAGAGCCTTAGTAGGATCGCAACTAAAGAAGAAAGATAGATATTGGATGAAGACTTGTCTCAGTTGTCGATAACAGTGCCTAATGAAGATGCTCCTCCTCTACCTCTTATTGACGAGGTGAGAGAGATTTCCCCTTTACCTTTGGAGGAAGAAGTACCTCCACTTCCTCATCCTGTTAAAGAAGTTCCTTCTCTACTCGAGCCTATGCCGTCTTTGACCGCAGTGGAAGGCCCTATAGGATAGCTATTTTTAATGTTTTCCTTTCTTTCTTTCTTTTTTTTTTTTCATTTTGTATACTAGTCAAAATGATTAGTGTAGGTTGTCTTTTTTTAGGCAATGTATCTTAGTCGTTTAGATGTTAGGTTTACTTGATTATGATACACTCTTAAACCTTGCTATGTATCTCAGGCCTGTATGTATAGAGATCAACAAGCCCTTTTAAGTGGGATATCTAAAAATAGATACAAGAAGTCAAAGGTATGGATATTTTAAGGTAACAAATTCAACCTTGATATTCTTGTTCAATTGGAAAACACAAGCCAATATCATGTTGATATGTCCTGTGTATTGTACCTGGCCGACCTTTATTCACATATTCAATAAATTCTTTACCTTCAAAGAAGGGTCTCAAAAAAAAATAAAATGAGATAGCTACTTGTTGAGACTATTACACAACTCACTAGACTTCTTTACTTGCAAAACCTCTACAAATTCAACTCAAATTGCACAAAAAGAGTTTTATAGGGTCAATTGCAACCAATATGATTTTAAAGATTAGCAATAGAGTATCCAATGAAAGAACAAAAACACAAAAGGCAATCAAACTTACTATATAGTTGATGCATTTTAGTTAATAATTCCCAACAACTAATCATTCAATTAATCTTCCCAAATCATGTATTGCATAATCTCTCATTTCCATGAAACAAAATATCTTGAGCTACAAGCAAATTGGAACAAATTGATTGCAGAATGTGATAATAACCAAGTACAATTAAAATGTTTTGGGGCCCCTACCTAAATATCTATTATTTTCATCAACAAATGTAACTAACTGCCTTACAATGTAAGCCAAAATGTTGGTGGCATATTGACACTTTTAATATGGAAATTACTTCTATTGATAATCAACCCCCCACCCCCACCAATTAATTGACAATTGCAAATGAAAGGTTTCTATTTCTATCAACCCCATCTCTCTCACTCTTTGTCAAAGATTCAACAAATAGTATTATATAAGATTTATTTTCTAATCTTTTTTATATGAGCTTGGCTAGCATGTTGAGTATAGCACTCGCAATTCCTTTCATTTTCAATGCACTAGCCAACTAAACGTATAGAATGACTACAGTTCAATATAACAACTCAAAATTGCGCTAAGGATCCAATTAATAGTAAAATCATAATAGCAACAATTGAATAATGTACATGAATATTGGCAATTCTATATCAAATGATAGCAACAAAGTCCTTTCATTCTATTTATAGCTATTTGGATCAACATTACATTACACACAAAACACATTGTACACTACTTCAACTATTGTTGCATTACAAACATCATAAGTGGTCAACTTAGGAGAACAAAAAAATAAATAAACTAAACACTACACCTACAACACAACTATCTTCATTTACGCTTACACATATACTTAATACTAGCTACCAAGACAGCAATGAAGCTAATCCGCTTCACATTTCTCCACCCACCAACAACTAATTCTTGTTACAATTGCCTCTGTACACGATGGGAGTTTTGCCCTTGCGCTGGCTAAGACTCAAGAAGATGATTTATCACTTCTTTTGCCCAATTTGGAAACATAAGGTCATACCACCTAAAGAACTCGCATCCACCTTCCCTAAATTGTGCACATCTAAAAAAGCATCAATTTGGGTTATCATGAATATGTGATGTTAGTAATAGACATGGTATCCCACACCCATACCATGGGTTTCAACCATTGCCTTCTTCATTCATTTTGTCAAACAATCTTTCAAGTGATGAAAATTGGTCGCTTTGACTCCTATTTTGGCTTGATTTGCTATCCATGACAA
Organism: Laguncularia racemosa; assembly: GCA_037954665.1. NCBI lineage: Eukaryota > Viridiplantae > Streptophyta > Magnoliopsida > Myrtales > Combretaceae > Laguncularia > Laguncularia racemosa. Next base: position 733,947 of record JBBMOL010000058.1, on the reverse strand, counting down.
CTTCACCAAGTTGTTTTTCCGATTCTCCACTTTGATCAGAAAATCAAGTTCACCACTGTCAAATTGCAATTTCTAGGGCTAAGGTATCAAAATAAAAGAGGGACAAAGAAAGTATATCATATAAATTGGAGCATGAAGCTTGTGCTTTGCTCTTGTAACTATGCATGTCCATGTAGGACTGATTTTTTTTTTCCCTTATATGCTTACGTGTAAAATGAACTAACACCTGTTGATCATATCATCCATAGTTAATGTCTATTAATTCAAGATACTAGAATCAACAATATTTACACTTTTAAGCACTAATTTATAAAAAAGATATTCTCCAAACACTTAATTGCCAAATTGTAAAACCACAAACACTTCACCAGCTATTTTCCCTTAGAATTATATCAATCTATTCCTAATAGTACTGATAGCGTGGTAGAGTAGAGTGTAGAGGTAGATTGCATGTCACATGACACGGGCTTGCGGCCAAATAACAATCGCTGCTAGACTAGACTCGGTAATAGTAATAATGTTCAAATGGTTTTAAAGAGATTCGCACGTTGTACTGTATAAATAGTTATGTCGATTATGATCTGTCTTCGACAATATAGTAAAAATTCAATTCAAGTGTCCTCCTACTCCTACTATGAATCATGTGACGACATTCATAGTCTGGGAGGTGAGGTGAAGTAGAGCAAACTCACATGAAAAGTTTGGCGAATTTGAAATTTCGAAATCTGCTTCGGTGCGTGGAAGTTGATGTAAAATGAGACGAGACATCTTCATCTTTTAACTGTGAGACATTTTACTACTACCTGCAACCGAAAGTATTCAAACGGCATGCAATTGATATCATTATCAACTCTCCTACTTCAAAAAACCTACCTGGCCTAGCCTAATTAGTAGTAAGATTTGACGATATTATTATTATTATAACGCAATTTTGTAACATCAGATTTGAATTTTAATGGGAGCTTAAGCTTACAGAGCGCATGTGTTTGAACTTTGATGACAAAAATTTTAGCTTACTTATATTTGGTTGGGGCAAATATAATTGAAAGAGACTTGGAATGGGATGAAGTATCATATAGAATAGAATATACTTTATTCCCACATATTTGTTTCAGCAAATAATTTTGATTAAAAAATGAAATTAAATGCAGGAATTGGGATCTAGATCCTTTCAATTTGCACTAGAAATTCACTATTTTAATTTTCCATACCATCCAATTGTGATAATCAAATAGCTCAATTTTGCTGCCGAAAGGTGTGATTTAAAAATTAGCATCATAATATCTTTTCTCCTTTTTTTTGCTTCCATTCATATTTCTCTATTAAAAAAAAAAAGAAAAAAGAATGACAACTGATCAAATAAAATAAGTTCATAATTTTATTTTTTTTATCATTGCTCTATTATGGTTAAATCCTTTGTTTAAATAACAACGTAATAATAGAATGACTTCTCAAGAGTTAGGGCCAATTTGTAAATTTTAATTTTAAGAACATTGTAGATAAGGATATCACTAAACTTGATTTTTCTGAAGAAAAATTAAAATTTTTTTAAAAGAAGCCTTTTAAAGGATAAATTTAAATTCTTCTAAAAAATTTAAATTTATAGATGGACAACATTATAGTCCATAAAATCGAATATTTATGCTGACTATAGACGTAGCAATAATTTAAAACAATCAAAGTATGCAACAACAAAGCGTTAATCGGATTGAAACACGACACCCAAAAGCTTTAAGACAATATATATGTAGTCGGTAATTAAACAAAGACTCTTGCTTGGACTTGCATCTTTTCCTTCCTATCGAGACTAGAAAATTATGTAACATCATCTCACATGGCATATAAAATACAAAATAACTAATACAGCTTCAGAACTTTACGCCCAACAGTGAGATTTTGCTCGAGCCGTCAACTTATTAAATAACAAGAGGACACCTAAGAGTAGTTAAAGCATTGTGGCAAATTATGTGACAGACACGCTCCAGCTTTCTTCAAAGGATCGGAATAGAAGCAGACCAGCATGCTTCAATGGAACGTGGAAGATGAACGCTAAGACGAGTTAATTGGCAAAAGCATTGAGTGACAAAATGCTACAACCTAAGCTAAGGATAGGTGCTGCAATATTACAGCACCGAGACACTACTTCCTGTAACCATTATAAGTTACTGTATGATTTTCATAAGAAAACAGTTTGGACAATCATGGAAGTATATAATATGATCAGCTGCGACGTATAGTAAAAGAGATTGAGACAAAGATGAGCTTCTTCTATTTCCACCACACACATACGCATACACAAAGGAACTAATTTATTTTCCTTTTCATTTTCTATAACGCCCCGAAATCCGGATACGCTACGGCCTACCATGTGTCATCATTTCTTAAAAACACACAAAAGTTCAATCACTACTATTCTTCAAATACTTTTGATAATAATCTTAAATCATCTACTGCATAATAAAGATGAATGAAATTTCTCATCCTCAACAATAAGTCATCAACAATCTTCTCAATTTAAACAGCGAAAGCGATTAACATTCACTTATAATAGAAATTCCCAAAATGATTAAATAAAAATATAACATTTCTTTCCTTAGTGTATCTATTAGTTATCTTAATAGATGTATTTTATATTCTTTTCATTGTTCTAATCTTGAGCTGATTCCCCCAAGTTTTCAACATATCTTACGATTTCTCCAGTAACATCCGTAACTAAAAAAATTTCCCACGAGGGGTGAACTAACGCCCAATACAATGTATACCTACACATACACAAGCATCCTTTTACAATTCATCCACAAACAATATATATATATATGACAAAAGTAAACCTCTGTCCATAAGTTTCTTTCCATACATAATAATAATATATATATGACAAAGATAATCATCTTTATCCATGAGTCTCTTACCATACATAATAATAATATATATATGATAATGGATATTCCCCACTATTCATAAGTCTATGAGTCATCATACATCAACCTTACATATCCATATATATATATATATGTATCTCTCTGTTCACCTTTTATTTTTAACATGGTCTTCAATATGGTCATGTTGGGAGGTTGTGTATCTCTCGATTCACTTTTAGTTTTCAACACGGTTGTATTGGGGGGCCATGTATCTCACTATACACTTTATAAATCGATCACTCAGCTCGATTTCTATTCAATTTAACCTTGATCTATCTAACATAAAATTCATAATGTAATATACTAGTAGATACACTTACTTGATTTAATTTGTGATCGTGATGAGTGAATCACTCGTTGCATCCCTTGTGTATCATGAATTGATCTAAATATGTAAACCTCAATACGTTAATTCCCTATGCTCTCATGTACATACTTAAATCACAATTCACAATCATGATTTAACATAAAATTCATAATGTAATATATTAGTAGATACACTTACTTGACCCAATTTGTGATCGTGATGAGTAAATCGTTTGTTGTGTCCCTTGTGTATCATGAATTGATCTAGATTTGTAAACTTAATACGCTAATTTCCTATGCTTCCATGTACATACTTAAATCATGATTCACAATCGTTGATTTATGTACTTACCTTAATTTGATAAGCTATTAGTGGGAAAAGGTCGTCTCCTTCTCTATAGATTCACGCATTGTCTTCTTCTCTATAGATTCACACAAGAAGGCTCTAGAGTTTTGTGAGAGGCAAAGGAAGGAAAAAGGTTAATAGGGTTTATAACGGCCTATTTATAGTCCTCGTAGGAATTACCGAATTGCCCCCAATTCCTTTAGATTATTTTCGATATTAACCTCAGCTATAATATTCGTGTATTTACATTCTTCCCTCTTCACAAGAATTTTCGTCCTCGAAAATTATCTAGATCACTGAAGAGTTCTGGGTATCTTCTTCTCATCTTTTCTTCTAGTTCCCATGTTGCTTCTCTTTCAATTTAATTGCTCCATTGTAGCTTAACATATTTGATAACCCATCTTCTCAATGTTTTCTCTTTAGTATCCACAATTCTAACTGGTCTTTCCACGATTGTGAGATTTGGCTCACTTGTAGAGGTTCTAATGCAGTGATTTGATCTAGGTTTGTCACATATTTCCTTAGCATGGAAATGTGAAATACATTGTGTACTCTAGCCAGACTTAGTGGCAATGCCAGTCTGTATGTCACTGGTCTAATTTTCTCTAAGACTTCAAAGGGTCCCACATATCTAGGGTTTAATTTCCCCCTTAGTCCAAATCTTATCACTCATTTCATAGGTGAAATCTTTAGCAACACATGATCTCCCACCTAAAACTCCAATAGGCGTCTTCTCTTATTTACATATGACTTTTGGAGACTTTGAGCTGACTGCATTCTTTACTTGATTAACTTCACTTTGTTTACTGCATCTTGCACTAGATCAGGTCTCAATATTTGTTTCTCACCCACCTCATCTCAATGTAATGGCGATCAGCACTTTCTTCCATACAACACCTCATATGGTGCCATTTGGATGGTAACTTGATAACCGTTGTTGTAGGCGAATTCTACTAAAAGCAATTGTTCATCCCAATTTCCACCAAGGTCTAATGCACACATCCTCAACATATCCTCTAATATATGAATCATTCGCTCTAACTGACCATCCGTCTATAGGTGAAAAGCCATACTAAATTGTAGTTTTGTCCCCAAAGCTCTGTGCAGACTATTCCAAAACCTTCCCACAAATCTTGTATCTCTGTCTGACACTATGGAGACCGGTATCCCATGCAACTTTATAATTTCTTTGATATAAATTTGTGCCAACTTCTCTAGTTTATACCCAATACCTATTGGTATGAAGTGTGCCGATTTTGTAAGTTGATCAACAATTACCCAACCTGCATCCAATTTAGTCACTGATCGGGGTAGTGTTGTGACAAAGTCCATGGTCACATGTTCCCATTTCCATTTTGGTATAGGTAAAGGTTGTAACATACCAGCGGGTCTCTGATGTTCTATCTTGATCTATTGGCAGGTCATACACTTAGATACATAATCAGCCACTTCTCTCTTCATATTCCTCCACCAATAATGGTTTTTAAGTCTTTATACATCTTGGTACTTCAAGGGTGTATAAAGTACCCAGAATAGTGTGCTTCTTTCAATACCTCTTTCTTCAGTTCATCTATACTTAGCACACATAGCTTATGACCATACCTCAACAGCCCCTCTACGTCTTCATTGAACTCTATAGCTTTTCCCTCTTCCATTCTTTTCTTCATTTCATGTATCCCCACATCTTCGATTTGTGCAACTTTTATTCTGTCAATTAATACTGGCTGTATTCATAAACTGGTGAGTCTAGCTCCAACTTCTTGGGTAACAATCTCCAAGTCTAGCTTCTACATATCTTCCAATATTCTTTTTTGAGTTGTGATCATCGTTGCTAAATTACCATGCTTCTTTCTACTAAGTGCATCAACAACGACGTTAGCTTTTCCAAGATGGTATTAGATGTCTAAGTCATAGTCCTTTATCAATTCTATCTAGCATCTTTGTCTCATATTTTTCTCCTTCTAGGTAAAGAAGTACTTAAGGCTTTTGTGATATGTGTATATTCTGCACTTCTCTCCATACAAGTAATGTCTCCATAACTTGAGCGCAAATACTAGGGCTGCTAATTCCAAATCATGTGTCGCGTAATTCTTCTCATAAGGCTTTTACTATCTAGATGCATATGCAATCACCCTACCATTCTGCATTAACACACATTCGAGCCCTTATATAGAAGCATCACTATACACCACAAATTCTTCACTATTGACTTGTAGTGCAAGTACAAGTGTAGAAGTCAATCTCTCCTTTAATGTCATGAAGCTTGTTTCACATCGATCATCCCATATAAACTTGACTCCTTTTTTAGTCAACTTGGTCAAAGGGGTTGCTAGTTTGGAGAATCCTTCCACAAATCTTCTATAGTATCCTACTAACCCTAAGAAGCTTCTAATTTCTATTACGGTCTTTAACTTGGGCCATTCATTTACAGCTCTTATCTTCTCAAGGTCTATAGATAATCTATCCTTACTAATCACATGTCCAAAAAAGGTGACTTGCTTCAACCAAAACTCACACTTCTTAAACTTAGTGTACAACTTTTCTACTTGTAATCTGCTCAATGCTACCCTCAAGTGCTGCTCGTGTTCTTCTTCACTTCTAAAGTATATTAAAATGTCATCTATGAACACAATGACAAACTTATCCAAGTATTTCCTAAATATGCGATTCATTAAATCCATGAACATTATCGGTGCATTTGTGAGTTCAAAAGGCATTACTTGGAACTCATAATGTCCATATCTAGTTCTGAAAGTGGTCTTCTAGATGTCTTCCTCCTTGATGGTACTCAAATCTCAAGTATATTTTCGAGAAAACTTGAGCTCCTTGTAATTGATCGAATAAGTTGTCAATCCTTGGGAGAGGGTATTTATTTTTAATTGTAACCTTATTCAACTCTCGGTAGTCTATACATAACCGTATGTCGTTGTCTTTCTTCTTCACAAATAATATCGGTGCACCCAAAGGTGAGACACTTGGTCTGATACACTTCTTGTCCAACAGCTCTTATATTTGATTCTTTAATTCTTTCAACTCTGTGGGTGCCATACGATATGGAGCTTTAGATATGGGAGCCATACCAGACATTATATCTATGCTAAATTCAATCTCTCTTACAAGAGGTAAACCAGGTAGGTCATTTGAAAATACTCCAATAAATTCCTTCACTATCATTACTCTCTCAATTTCCATCACCTCTTCAGCTTCAACTGTTATTAATGCCATCATACTTTTACCCCACAGTTCATAAGGTGGCAATCCTGTTGGTCTATAAGTTTCCAATTTAAACTTAAATTGTTCTCCTTCTAGCATGTTGAAATGGATGGTCATATTATGACAATCTATTGTTGCATGATGTCTGATTAACCAATCCATTCCCAAAATTATATCAAAATCAGTCATGTCTAACACCAGAAGATCTATAAACAACATTTTACCCTGCACTTCTATGTAGACCTTTCTACATATTTGGTTTAATCCCCTACCCATACCCATAGGAGTACTCAAGCTCAATACAACATTTAGCATTTCTTTACATACATTATATTTACTTCTAAATGCATTGGATATACATGAATGCGATGCACTAGTGACAAACAATACATATGCTTCAGTAGAATTCACTAATAATGTACTTGCTAAGGTTTTTGTATCTGGAGTGTCATGTCTTTGTAATGTAAACACTCATGCTGGTGCCCTTTATCTTGGCCTTGCTTGTTGAGGTCTACCATTATTAGTCCTAATCTAGTTTCTTGCTGCCGAGGCTCGCTGTACATTCTATTTTCTGTTTTCTAGGCAATCCACGATCCTATGACCCCTCTATTTGCATAAGAAGCAAAATGTCAATGGGATTGACCTCTTCTAACAGGTTTTGCTACCATGTCCCATCTTCCCACATGAGAAACAGGCACCCTCTAGCCATTTGCATTCATTTAGCTCATGTGACCCGTAACATCTTCCACACTTGTTACCTTGTCCCACATATAAGGTTTTTGCTTGGGAGGAAGGTGTTACTATAACCATAGATTTGGTCTGCACTATGTGAGGCCTTTTACCTTTATCTTGAGTGATAATATTCTGAATGGGTCTTTTTCCTAATACCACTCTCATTCCCAACGTTCTCATCTCGTTAATTCTCTTATGACTCTGTTCTAAAAGTTTTGCCTTGTTTATAGCTTTCAAGTAGGTTTTCAGTTGGAAGGCAACTACCTCATGCTGCAATGTGGGCTTTAATCCCAACACAAACCGATGTGCCATGGACTTCTTATTAGCTCTAAATGCAGGTGTCATGAACTTCATCAGACAATTAAGTTCCGTCTCATATTCATCTACCGATCTCTTTCCCCGACAGCAATTGTAGTATGATACATACATTATATCCCTAATGGTGATCGAGAAATACTGCTCATACAACATTTATTTAAACCTATCCCCAGTGATCACCCTTATGGTGAGTCTGGAAACACTTGACCACCATTCAGAAGTTGAGCCTCTTAGTAAATACGCAACATATTTCACCTTTTTATCTTCAGGTGTTCCCAACGCTTCAAAAGTCTTTTCTAGTTCATCGATCCACTGTTCAACATCCAATGGATCGTCAACCTTAGGCCTAAATTCCTTGACCATTCTAACAAAACGGTCCAAACCCATTTCTCCTATTAGCCTCTCTCTAATCTCTCCCATCATCTAGGCTTGTCTCATGTTTAACACTTACATGTCTTATATCTGTTGCTGTCGTTGTGCCACTACTCCTACTAAAGTATTGATAGCTTCTAGCATATGTGCAACATTCACCTCATTCCCTCCTTGTCCCTGATGAGGAGCTCTAAGGGGCATTCTGTTATTAGGAGCATCAACTCTAGCTCCTAAAGATGATCTTAGACCTGAAATTCTCCTATGCATTCTGCAAAACAAAATACAATAGTGAGGAGTGATATAGGAATATATATACATTCCTCAGGGTATAAAAAAAAATTAAACATGACATTTTTTTTTAATATTACTAAAGGGGTTCACAAATCAGTAATATTAGTCCTATTTTCTAACCACTCTCAATGTATATCTTTATCCTATAAATCCAATACCTAATCCATTCAAATATCATGACTTACTTTCTATCAGATAAAAGTTACAATATTGATCTTCACTTAATTCTAATGATCATCAAACCTAAACTATTTAGAGATCCAACAACCTAGGCTCTGATACCACCTAAGCTATAACACCCCGAAACTCGAGTACGCTATGGCCCGCCATATGTTCTCATTTCTTGAAGACACATAAAGGCTCAATCACTACTATTCTTCAAATATTTTTTATGATAGTCTTAAATCATCTGTTGCGTAACAAAGATGAATGAAATTTCTCATCCTCAATAATAAGTCATCAACAATTTTCTCAATTTAAATAGCGAAAGCGATTAACATTTACTTACAATAGAAATTCCCAAAATGATTAAATAAAAATCTAACATGTCTTTTTTTAGTCTATCTACTAGTTATCGTAATAGATGTATTTTATATTCTTTTCATTATTATAATCTTGAGCTGATTCCCTCAGGTTTTCAACATATCCTATGATTTCTCCAGTAACATCTGTAACTAAAAAAATTTTCCACAAGAGATGAGCTAATGCTCAATACAATGTATACCTACACACACACACGCATGCCATGCCGAAAACAGTAACACATGCAAAATGCATCATAACATTCATTCAAAATTTTATTTATCTTTCACAATCTTTAGCCGATACACAATCACAACATAAAGATCTTTATATATAATATTCCTAAACATCCTTTTACAATCCATCCACAAATAATATATACATATATATATATATATGACAAAGGTAAACCTCTGTCCATGAGTCTCTTTCCATACATAATAATAATATATATATGACAAAGGTAATCATCTTTGTCCATGAGTCTCTTATCATACATAATAATAATATATATATGACAGTGGGTATTCCTCACTATTCATGAGTCTATGAGTCATCACACATTAACCTTCCACATCCATACATAATAATATATATATATGACAATGGGTACTCCCCATCGTCCATAAATTTATACATTACAACTTTCACAATACACATCACAACTTTCCACATCACAACATTTCACAACACAACCTTCCACATAAGACTCGAATCCTTTCGGTACACAACTCCACTAGAGACAACGTCACATACCGATCATTGGGGTGCCACCCCAAGAATACCAACCCATACTTGGTTTCTTGGATCCAGCAATTTACAATCACATGCACGCTTAATCCGGTTCATTTACAATATCATTAAACCCATACATAAAAGTCTTAACTTATCAAGCACAAGCAACAAACATGGTATACACATACCTAACTTTGCAAAACTTGGTTTGTTTGATACTTTTATAGCTTCACAACTCTTCCAAACCTATACATGATTCAAATAGTTTGACTTTAGAATTGTATTCCTATAAATATCAAAAGGATACTAAACGCGTTTCAACTCAACATGGTCATGTTGGGGGCCATGTAGTTAAGTGCGGGGTAATACATGATCGTGCTAAAGGTCATGTAAATTTTTTTTTTCAACATAGTCATGTTGAGAGGTCATGTTGTTTTCCCTTTCTTTTCTTTTTTTATTAACATGGTCTTAACATGGTCATGTATCTCTCTCTAATCACTAAGTCATTTTTTTTTTCAACATGGTCATGTTGAGAGGTCATGTATCTCTCTGTTCATTATTCATCAACATAACCTCAACATGGTCGTATTGATAGGTCATGTTGAATTTATTTTCTCAACATGGTCTTCAACATAGTCATGTTGAGAGGTTATGTTGTTTTTCCCCCTTTTTTTTTAACCTAGTCTTAACATGGTCATGTATCTCTCTTTAATCACTAAGTCGTTTTTTTTTTTTTCAAAATGGCCTTCAACATGGTCATATTGAGAGGTCATGTATCTCTCTATTCACTATTCATCAACACGACCTCACTATGGTCATATTGATAGGTCGTGTTGAATTTTTTTTTTCAACACGATTGTGTTGAGAGGTCGTGTATCTCTCTGTTCACCTTTCATTTTCAACACAGTCTTCAATACGGTCGTGTTGAGAGGCCGTGTATCTCTCGGTTCACTTTTAGTTTTCAACACTGTTCCAACATGGTCGTGTTGGGGGGTCGTATATCTCACTGTATACCTTGTAAATCGATCACTCAGCTCGATTTCTATTCAATTTAACCTAATTGATCAATCCAACATAAAATTCATAATGTAATATACTAGAAAATACACTTACTTAACCCAATTTGTGATTGTAATGAGTAAATCGCTTGTCGCATCCCTTGTATATCACGGATTAATCTAAATCTATAACCTTCAATACATTAATTCCCTACGCTACCATGTACATACTTAAATCACGATTTACAATCGTTGATTTATGTACTTACCTTAATCCAATAAACTATTGGTGGGAAAATGTCGTCTCCTTCTCTATAGATTCACACAAGAAGAGGTTTTGTGAAAGGCAAATGAAGGAAAAAGGTCAATAGGGTTTATAACGATCTATTTATAGTCTTCATAAGAATTACCAAATTGCCCCCAATTCCTTTAGATTATTTTTTATATTAACCTTAACTACAATATTCGTATATTTACACTTTCCATGATCGAAAAGAAAGAAGATCTATTTCTTTTCCTTCCCTTTTCATCTCACAAGGAGTACAGAGAGCGAATAATGGCGGGATGACACTTATCATTCTTCTTTCCTTTGTCCACCGATTGAGCCAATAAGGGATCTCATTCCACAGTTTAGGAAAAAGAGAATTCTGAAGAAGGATTATGGTGAAGAGGAAGATACTTAAATTTTTAGGATCTCTTGCACACGTGAGTTAAAAGGATTATTTAACCAAGTTAGTATCCCTTTCTACTTGGCTGATCGTAGGCCACTCGCTCGATGACCGTTGAATTCTGTATAATTATTTACGGTAACCGTTGCAGGAGAACTTGAGATTAAATTCATGAACTGGAGTTGACTTAGTTATAGGTTATATAATACATGAACATCATTTGAGTAGCGCATTACAGACTTGCTTTGTATATCTACATTATTAGATGGAGCAAAAAGGTTGACCCACCACATAAAAGACTGGCTTGGTGTAGCGACATTTTTTTATTAATTTTAAAAAGCTAGTGCATTTTGTAATTTGTTCATAAAACTGCTATTGGAAGTAGGAGCAAAAAACTAATCTAACAAGTAAAACTATAATACACACACCAATTACTTAAACCTCAGGAGCAATATAAATAACACGGACCGGACAAGGTGGAGAATACACAATGATGGCGTATACCAAGTTGTCTTATTGATGAACCTGCCGAAAAATACCATAATGATCATGTATGAGTTGTTTCAGCCAAATCTACATGCCTCCAATCGTCTCTTATGACATATGGTATGGGGTCTTATTTACAGAAAGACAAAGGATAACTGGAATGACTAAGACCAGTGATTTGATACTAAATTTCTTATATGGCTTACGGCTCTTGTATCAGTACCGACTCTCAAATGCATGTATAACACCGCACATGTATGTGGAAGTTCCACCCACTATAAGGTGGCTGAGACTTGATTCCCGAGAGAACAATCCTCCTTTAATAGTCAACAGTTCCTGAACCTTTATTTCCTTGTACTTACAGTCATCGAGGATGCAAATGGAGTCAGGATTGAACACGAAAGAAATCTTTTCAAGCTCGTAGCTTGTGGCAGACGCTGGAGTTAGGATTTGCCATTGAACCTGCAAGACTTGACATGGTTAGAAGGTGGAGTTATGAGGATTGGTCCATTTCGTGGATTCGCCATACTTACAAATTTCTGCAAAACAAGGTTGTTTAGAAACCGGATCCTCTTCCAATGGCGGAGGAACCTGACCATATACCATTTCACAGCTCATGTCTTCAAAATCTAGAGCAAAATTCACATAATGACAATGTCGTTCCAAACTCAAGAATCGAAAAAAAATCACATAATGGCGTGAAGCATATGTGAAAATGGGAAAATACTTGACAGGCTAAAGCTGTGCTCGAATTCATAAAGCCAAATTATGTTACTCTAATAAGTGAAAAGCATGTGGAAAAAAGTAACTGATAAATTGACAATAGCTATATATATATAACTATTGGTTCGGCCAAATCTTTCAGTGCAAATCCTTGGACCATCTATCAGTTTCTCATTAAAATGTGGTAGTTTAATAACAAATGATAGCATTTCGGAATCCATTATAGGAGAGAACAGTTAGGCTTTCTATTTCTTATACATAAATTTCCCTCGTTGGATATGGGAAATTTCTTAATTTAGACAAGAAGAACAGGATTAAAAGTAAAGGATATACTTGGTGTCATGGTAAGTGGTAGCCCAAATTCATTGGTGAAGAAATCTTGTGTAGGTATCTTGCACATATTTACGCACATTCCGACACAACCACTGTTCTCCAAGTACCTAGAGTAGAAGGAAGGAAATACATCACAAATTATCAGAAGAGAGTAATCGTTCGTTTTGAAACCAGAACAAAATTTTTCAATGTTAAGGATCCCATTCAAAAGCTCCAATTGTTATAATAGAAGAATACATCTCGTGGGGATTTTCATGCTTCTTCCTCCATTTAATCAAACGACTGCATCATTCTAGCTGTGTTTGAAATGTATTCAAATTGATACTGATAATGAAATTTAAACATATATAATTCGATTCTTGTCATGTATCAGGACAAGGGGAGACTAGACCTGCACTTCTTGATATGCACTCCACTTTTTTGCTTCACTCCGTCAATCTCTGCCTCAACAACCTGTTTATGGCACATTAGTGAAAATATGTGATGCTAGAATAGAAAAAAGCACATGCAATCATCGGTTAATATGATTCTGCAGAAGAATATTAGATCCCTCATCCTAGTTTTGTCTCAGCACACTAGATTAAACTCTTCAACATATTTGCATAATAATCACAAGGAAAAGGGATACTCCTGGATCATTTCGCACGTTTACCTCAGAAGGCCCGACTAACCAATGGAAGAAAGGAACTGTAAGAGCAGCATTAAACTCAGCAGCCCACTTTGTTGGTGGAAACAATTTCCTAAACTGCGACACAAATAACAGGCAAGGTACAACATATTACTAGATAGCCGAAACTACAAACAAGAAAGCATTCAGATTCCCTATTGATTTAACAAAAACATCCTGGATTATATTAATTGCTGATTTTCCAAGGAATCTTAAAAAATCATTCATTTGACTAATACCATTAGTCATATCAAACAAACACACACAATCATGCCGGTCCATAGAGAGAACAAGAGCAACAGAGGACATTCTGCCCTCATTCCACATCCTACACTATAATAACCTAGGAAACTGTTAAAATTTGAAGTTCACTTTATATGTTTGCTTTGTACATTAAATCGAGAGAATTGACTTGTATAACAAACTAACAAAATTTGGAATAGCATTCGCAACAACTAAAATGTATATATCACATCACTTATTAGCATACATGGAATTTGCCTATCACATAAGAAAATTAAACCAAGAAACAAAAAAAGAAAAAAATAATAATTAAGCACTTACCTACCTGAGTAGGTGCTCCAGGAGGAAGCATAGACAACAAAACTTCTCTCACCACCTCCTGCTGCTGAATCCTAGACCTTCCCTGCATCACTCTCTTCGAAACATCAACAAAACTCTCATAATCATACTCGAACCAACCCTTTTGTTTTTCCTCCTCCTCATTGTCTCTCTTGACTTTCGCTGCAAACCTCTCCATTTTACGAGCAAAAAGTGTCATGAATACTTTCTCGAATAAACCATCACTATACTTGGTTTTCTGCCCCATTGGTGCTGGCACTCCAGACGGTTCCGCAATCCCACATCGGATGCGGGTGAAAGCGGCGCTCTGTCTTGTGGGGTGGCGGAGGAGTGGTGGACAGTGGAGGGATTGGAAATGTAACACCACCATGAAAATTGTAGTAGAAATGGTAGGTGTTCTTGAAACTAGCTAGTTGTCAAGTACGTTTTGCGAGTGTTTATCGTGTAGATGTTTGGAAACAGAGAATGAATTGTGACCCTGATGAAGAAATGAACATATGGTTAGTCCGAGGTGGAGGGTCTGTTCGGTTTGCAAGCGGTAGAACGAGAGCCATACAAGTTGAAGCCAAATAGCCATTCATTGATGGCTTCTCACTTCTTAACGTAAACTCGTTTGCCCCTTTGTTGGCACGGGACAGCCCGTTACACGGCAGCTATAAAAAGATGAGTGACGTTACTCTGCAGTTACCAGATATGTGTTCACGTGGTGAAGGAATAATTCAATTTACAACTTTGGACCAACAGCCTTTCGCGTTTATGACTACGACGGCTTGGCATTTGTGATAATCTTTCAAACCGTTTCTTCTAGATAGGGTCCTTCTTCTGTGCTAACCCTAAATGTTATTTGAGAAAAATCTTCTTTTTACTTTTTTTTTTCAATGGAAAAATATAATGAGAGGAATACTTTTAAATAGTATATATATATATATATATATATATATATATAATTACAAAATAATATACCCAAAAAAATTATTAAAAAAATAAATTACGAAAGTATTGACAAATATTTTTGATACCATCCCTACCGTCTAATAATTTTATAGGATACTATAAATCTATAAAAGCTATTACATAGTGGCATTACAAATTTACACAGTATCATAACATGTTAATCAAAATATGTAAAAAAAAAAATTTGCATCGACAGTTTATATTATAAAAGCAAATACTCATTTCCTCAAACCTCTCTTTTTCTTCTTTCATTCTTCTTCTTCCTCCACAATTCGTGCTTTATATTTTTCTTAATTCCTATTTTACGCAGTTTTAGCTTATACATCTACAAGTATAGGAATATCAAAAGGATTTCTTTTGGTATGTTTAGTTTCCTGCGGTTTATACATTTTTTTTTCTATTATGTTACAATAATTGTTAATTAATCGTTAATATATCATTAATTAATCATTAAAAAATTAATTAGTAAAAAAATTATGTATTAGTTGTAAATATAATATCTTGATGTATTATTGTGAAAATTGATGTAAAATAAAGTTGTTAATTAGTAGATAATTAGTCGATGATACGTCATTAATTAATGTTAGAAAATTAACTAGTGAAAAATTCCATACTAATTGTAAATGACATGTCTTGACTTATTGTTGTACAAGTTGTTGTTAATTAATAGTCAATTAGTAAATAATTAGTCATTATTATATTATTAATTAATCGATATTATTAATTAATCGATAGAAAATTAATTAGTAAAAAAATTACGTATTGGTTGTAAATGTAATATCTTAGTTCGTTATTATGAAAATTAACATGAAATTATTTTGATATTAATGGTATTTTATTTTTTTTTGCATAATAGATAGAGCTTGAACCCTTCAACCCTTTAATTTTAATGTAGTAGGAAAGATATTGATCATATGCCATCTAAGATGGAGAGGTAAACCACATTTATCTTGCTAGGGGATTTATGTTATATTGTCAATAGCATTTTAGAAGCAATCATGGCTTGCCATCCAACGGCACAAGATGCCACTTCGTCACAACGAGAACATCATCTCCATCGATCCTTAAATAAAGCCAATCCTACAATTGGCCGGATTCTTAGGTATGAGTGGTCTGCCATTCGTATAGTTAGATTAGCATATGATAACTGCGGTGATCGAGCAATTGAGGCTAGAAATGCACACATTTCACATGCCGACTTAGGAGTTCACTATCACCTTACAGGATGTTAAGGTCCAACTAGACTTCCCAGTTGATGGTTAGGTAGTTATAAGGAGCAGTTGCCTGGATTGGAGTGTAACATGCAAGAGATTGTTAGGGGCGAGCAGTAGAGGGGGCTGCATTAACATGATGTGCTTTGTGATATCTATTGGATCCTTCCAACCCATGCCAATGGCAAGCAAGTTCAGTGCCATACGTGTGCATACATATTGCAGTTACTAGAGGGATTTATTTTTATCGATAAATCCAGCTCCATCATCCACACGATATTTTTGCCTCTACTAAAACATTTTGACATTACAGGGAAGTATAGCTAAGGGTTCGCGTGTTTAGCTTGGTTATATCATCAACTTTGTGTTGCATCATCCTCGTTGACTCACAAAATTAAAGGGCTGTGATACTCCTACAGGTTTGAGCATGGAATATATTTCCATACATAGTGCTCCTTAGCCAACCTAGGCTGATTATAGAGACTAGAGCTCTTTTAGCTACTCGCTAGAAGACGCAGAAGGACGTGCAACATCACTTGACCCTTGTAATTGGCATATATCGGGATGCTCTCAACATACAGCATAGTGAGTAGGTATTTCGGTAACCATTTTCTTTTCTAATTTTTCCATTTCATCATAAATATCATTAACAATAGATCTTATTTGCTACCTTTTAGGTCGAGTGGGAGCCATACACTAGGAGTCTGATTCACATCCTACCATATTCCTATAGAGGCGGCATGAATACTTGGACCGTTTAGGTGCCACTCATATGTTTCTATATAGCCAAGTGGCATTATTTTAACCGTGTTAGAAGGCAATTTGGAGGGTTTTAATATATTCCAAAGGATGTGAATACGCAGTCATAGCTCTATCATATCAACTTATGTGAGTGGGTTAATGTGGATTGACCGGTGTAGCATGCAGCATACATATCCTTATAGGAAAAGCATATTGCTCGGATCGTGTATATGGAGAGCCTTTGTAGAGTTGATGAGGTATACATGAGGTGGTATGGATTTATTAGTCATCGATATATAAGATGCACGGGAACAGTTCTTAAATATATGGTAAGTACAACATCAACACTTGCTAAGTGATTTATTGCATATCTGTTATTAATTATTTAATTTAGGATTTGTTTTAGCATGCAAACTGATACATTAAGACAAATCCAAGTATCTTTGGTTCATTACATAGCCATTAATATAGCTTGTCATGGTCTTGAATTTATACATGACCGAAGGGGAGATAACATTGTACCCGCAGGCTTACTAGCAGCATGGTGCGGAGGTTGAGGTTAAGTTCCAACCTGCTGAGAAGTTCCAACACCTGCCAATTCTTACGCACCATAGGATTGTAGAACGTCAACAACCTTGAAACTGGATTGAGACACATGAATATCCATCATAAGACCAATAGTTTCCAATGAATTCCGATGTAATGTACGATAGCTCGACCCCAATACTAAGCACATACATTATACCACATCGTTATTCCATCAGTGGTCTTGTCCTTATACCGCTTACTTCGCATAAGAGACACTCTGGTAAACTAATGTATCAGGATAAATCTTCGCAGCGTGCTATAGAGTGGAGTCTAGTGCCTCCCTAAGATTTTGACGATATCCCCTAGCACCATCCGACACATGAGTCATAAGCGCCTCCTACTCTACGTCTAAGGTCATGAAGAGAGCCCGTGAACACATTTATTTGACTAGCTAAACAGTTCACTAGAGGAAGGAATAATAAGAAATAGGATTCTATTTTTTCCTACTTGTTTCATATGTATATCTTTCATCGAATTTTTTAGTTGATGTAAATTAATATGTGAAATCGATAAATTTATTAACATTGTCTAATAAATTGGCATCAGTTTTTCTTTCTTCTTTGTTCTTTTTTTTTTTGTATATTATAAAATAAAGTATAAAGGGGTGGAATTTTTTTTAATAAATTTCAAATAAATTTTTTTAATTTTTAAATTTATGAAAAAAAAAAATTTATTTTTATGTAAACTTTTAACTTTTAAAAAAATATATTTAAGAAAATTTATTTTTTTTACATGATTTTTCATCAAAACGTTTTTCAATAATAATAAAAAAAAAATTGCATCGAAGGCGCGAACTTTTTGTGACCTATTTTGAAATAACTTTTTTAAATATGCTATTTTTCACTTTAAAAAAAACGTATTATTTAAGAGCATTCCTCAATGTAATGATGCTTCGAAATATTTATTGAGAAATTAAATAATTTTTTTTATACATTTGTTTTTTAATCAATTGTGCAATCAGCATGTGAAAACGTAATATATATATATATATTTAGTCTATTAATAAAGCTCAATGCATACCCCCACTAACAAGATCCATCTTTCAATTAGTTATAAATTGTAAATACATTTTTTTATATTTATCTTGTGTGTACATAATTTCTTTATCTTTGAATGTGCATTTAGACCTCCAGATTTTTTAAAAAATGCATTTGAACTTCTATATGATAACTTTATCTTTATTTATATATATTTTTATTATTTTATTTAAAGATAAAATAATAAATTTGGATCTAAATGCACTTTTATTAATGATTCAGAATCTAAACATACAATTTTAAAGATGGAAAGGCTAATCGCACTTGAGGCAAATAGAGGGATGAATTTATAATTTAACCTTTTTATATTGTGATTCACGTGCGGTAAACCTATCAAATTTGTGTTCGAAAAAATCGAAATTAAATGAACGCACTATTTTTCGTTCTCGTGTTTTGTCTTACAGGGGTTTTACGGAGGTTTAAAAAAAACAAAAAAAGGATTGTAAACTTTCTATAGGACTCATTAAACTTTATTCTGCTAAGAATGGTAAGAATCATGATATAATCTGGCATATCCCATTCACGAAGTGTTTATGCTCTCTATCTAAACTAATATTTTTTTTCCATAAATCCTTTTCCTTTAGCTTTATATCATATTAATTGTTTGCTCTTCCCAAACGTAGTGAAAAGCATTCAAACAAAACAAAAACAAAAACAAAAAAAAAAAAAAAGAAAGAAAGAAAGAAGAAGAAAAAGAAAGAAAGAAAAAAAGAAAGAAAGAAAGAGAGAGAAAAGAAATACCTAATATTCATAGGACTTAGCAGTTAAGTTTTGAAAATAGCCAAAATACCAAAAATACTCTTGCCTGCAAAATATTTCACTAAGTACTAATAATTAAAAGAATAAAATTAAAATTTTATAAAACTGGGACATTTCATCATATAAAATATGAAAAATATTATTTACAAGCTTTCAACATAACTACAAGAATCATCCGGAAGGTAACAAGTGAGTTTAATTGCAATCCAATTTAGGGAAAAGTAAGTAGTAGCAGTTGGAGTACTGTAAAGACCCATTGTCTATGCTATTTTATGGAACATATTCCCAAGATCTTTAGATCAAAACGTGTTAAATATCTTAAAATTTATATTTTGTAAGGTTTACAAATTTTAGAATATTTTATAGAGCTTTCTTATTAATGAAATTAACGCATGTACAAATATTCTAGTACCATAGTCAACCATGCCCCATATCTTAATATTTAAATTAGGTCTAATGATGTTTACATATAAAGTATAAATTTAGTATAAGAAATAATAAGATAATGAATCGGAAAAAATGCAAAAAAAACAACGAGAATGCAATACTCGACCAAAAATACTTATTTGAGTTAGAGACCTAAGATAGGGCTAGAAATTTAAGTTTTCATAATATTGGCCTAGTCAAATGGGTTGTAAGTTATGTTGGCTTTTTTTCTAAATGTACCTTCCATGCAGTATTAAACTACAGGTAAACGGGAGATGTGGGATGCACACCATGAGGCAGTAAGGTAGGTAAGAAACATATCACGTACCATATTCAATGGAATAGTATTTAAAAAATTTAAAATCTGATTTATAATCTATAAATGTCTAAAACCCATTCTAGATGCTTATCAATCGATTTGGAAGGGAGTTATGACCAACCATAAAATATGTTTGGTCTGGTTCTATATTCAATGGAATAGTATCCCCAGAAATTTTTTAATCTGATTTATAATCTATGAATATCTAATATCTATTCTTGAGGTCATCAATCGGTTTGGAAGGGAGTTATGACCAAACCATAAAATAGGTTTGGTCTAGTTTAACTCCTAAACTGAACCATATTTTATAATTGATTGTGTCATCACCTTAAAATAAAGGCTGGATTACCACACACAAGACCTCGATCATAGAGATGGAAACATCTGTGGCTGGACTATGGGAGATATTTTGCAAAGAGAGCATAAACTGGATCCCCGTACAAACATTAGATTTCTTAGAGCTTTGTAAACACTAGTACAAGCATTACATGATGATGTGACCAACTGACATCTCTGCTACTTTGTAATTGTCTGTCAGATGATTGCGCAAATATAAAAGTGTCGGAGGAAAAATGGGTAATGATTTACAAGATGCTAAAGAGTGGATCCTTTGATGACGGTTTTTTTGCTTTCCTTCTCAAGGAAAGAATTCAAAAAACCAGAATCCCTCGAGGCACTATAGTAATGTTGTATAAACCTGCATGGCATGATGAATCGACTGGCTGCAACATTCGATTTCTGCAACGTAAGAATTCCAGCAAAAGCACTAAAAGGAAGCGATTCGGAATGGATCGATTTCTGGGAGTGAAATGCTGCATCATGATAACAAACTAGGGCCGTTCTCTGAAGCAGTTCGGGCATTGCCGTGATTATGTATTGTCATTTGAATATCATGCGAAAAATGTGTCTTTGATGTCGCATAAGGAGCTTTTCTAGCTGCAGCATATTTAAATGGATAAGAAGTCAGTAGAGCGCTTCAAATATGCAGTATGCACCCTAACTAAAGGATTGCTCGAGGTGGTAAATAGAGGCTGTATGATACTGCAGTGCAATGTTGAGTATTAATAGTGACAACTATTGCTAATCAATGCAATTGCTGCTTCATTGCAAAACCAATTTACTAATGCTGCTTGTTTGCATATGCATGTGCATATAGAAAAAGTAACACAAGTAAATTAGCAACGGCCTTACCAGCAGCTTGCTTTGCTCGGAGAATGTTCTGTTGCCTTTTTCGCCAAATCATCACACACCCACCAAGGAACAACAATCCCACACATGAACCAAAAGCAATACCTACCTTTGCACCAGCTGAGAGGTGAGGTCCACACTTTGGAAGTCCAGGTATGCCACAGAGACCATGATTATCTGTGAAACTACAACAGAGGTGCAACCGTAAAGATAACCCCCATGAGAAGGTAATACTGTAGCAACTTAATTAACAACGGAACATACTTGAAGCTGGCTCCATGAAGAAGCCTTCCTCCTAAGGCTGCTGGAACTCTCCCAGAAAAAGAATTTCCATTGAGATTCCTGCATTTTGCCAATTAATCAGTAGGACTTACCACTCCACTGACGTTTTCACAGAGAATATTTATTCCTGAACAAAACGATATATTACAGTCTTTTTAGAGATGTCAACTGCCCAAGTGTATCAGGAATCGATCCGTTGAAGAAGTTGTAGGACAAGTCCCTGCCAAGTTGAGAGCCAAGGTTCAGCTTTTTGCACAGTTTGAGGGATTGCAATTGAAAAAAAATGCCCAAAGCATTAGCGGTTTGCAGCTTAATTTTATAATTGATAAAATTTGACGCTAATACATACAAGGCCTCCTTGCCAACAGGAAAGTATTCTGTTTTGGACTACTCATTTTTCTGCTGGGTATCTTAAACAAAGGTTAAAATATATCCAACCGTCTAGCATTTACCAAGTAGAGGATTGGTAAAAATGTTGAAGCGAGAAAAATGAAGTTATGTAAAGTATCACTTACAGTATCTGCAAGCTCAATATGGTTCCAAGTGATGAAGGTATGGGCCCGCTGATGCTATTTCCGCTCAAGTTTCTATGAGGCCAAGCAATTGGAAGAAATTTTCAGGCTATAGAAGCCATAGACGAATTAGAAGTAAAAATATTTTTGATGCCAAAATCATGTTGCAGAAATAAGGACATTTTCGAAGGGATCTAACCACAAGCAAGAAAAATGAAAATTCAATTTTACAATGTGTAGACAACTTACTTTTCTTTTTATAATTCACAACCGCTTATTTAAATGTAAAATTTGGTAGATAAACCACATTTCCTGATCTAAATGTGTAGCTCACTTTTTTGATGTTTCAAATTGCATAAAAATAAAAAATAAATAAATAAAATCACATTATTTGCTTTGGCCCTTTCTGTAAATCCGGGCAAGCATGTTGTATATATCTCAAATTGGAAAGCCAACAAGGGATCATGGAGCTAAGCATCCAATTGCCTCATCAAATATGCAATTTGATAATGAAGCCTACTTATCAAATTGACAAAAGGGTGAACATTACTTCAGCAATATCCATGTAATCTTCATAAGGAAAGATAAGAGGAAAAATCTATATCAGAAAGTGCACTTACATGCTCAGCAAATGATGCAATTTTGATATTTCTGTTGGCAAGGTACCTCTCAAGCCTTGGTTATCAAGTCCACTGCCCAAGTAAAGATAAAATTAGTCTTGTAGCCAACCTTTTAAAAAGTTTGCAAAATGGAACGATAAACGAAGTTAAACGAGGGGTGGGGAAAAATTATAAGGGCCTAGGTCATAAAATGTTCTCAATTGGGGTTAAATTCTAAAAATCATCAGCTGAACTGCCAATTTATTGGAGAAAGCTAGTGACTTTATTGCAATCCCCACACTTCCACATGTAGAATTGAAACACCAAAGAGGTAGCAGAAGTGGCAATAAGAAATATTTCAGACAGAGGCAACTAGATAATTACATCTTGTAAGTTTTTAGAATCAAACAAACTGAGCACATGCTATAGGTGTATCCATTGTGAAATAAGGAAAAATGTGGGGAAGGAAGTAGAAGGAATTACAGTCCATCAATGACCCATTTGTTGCTATGGCTATCTAAATGGCAGTCAACTCCAATCCAGGGATGCTGCTGGGGAGCACAGGGATCACCATTCCACCCAAAGCGCAGAGGAAGGCCCAATGCATTCTTTATTGTCTTCAGAACCACGACTATAAAAATCACAGGAAAAAAGTCAAGATACTGTCTCTGCCGCTGATGATACACTCAGAGAAGATTTGCATCGATTCGATTCTTTACTGTTTATACATAAACAGAATGGAGGTGATAGAGTATAATCTCTGTCTATGCATTCAGTTCACAAGTGGGTTTTAATCATTTATGAAAATCTAATCACATGCCATTTTGAGCAAGATTGCTTCATACTGTTGAATGTGACAGAGTAAGAAATCTCGTTGATTATAAGCTTTTATGTTTTGGAAATTCTCCCAGAAGCATTCTCCTCATCTCGTCATTTTTCACTTGAACTTACATTCGGATTGATTACATCCAACTTCAAAGCTTTACAGCAGAGTGATCAAAGCCGATACCCATTACTTATCATATACCAATGTTTAGCCCAGGAAGGGAGTTGGGAAGCCTTCCTAACACAATAATACATGTTCTGAATATTGATGATTAAAGATTGAATAAAATAACCTTAGCATCACTACATGCTGATTCTTTAGGAACTATTGAATATTAATTGGACTGGAACCAGCAAAGGGGATCTGACCAGCAGCGTGAGGCTGAGCTGTTCAACAATAAACCACAAGATCATAGGATAAGCAAGTCCACGATTTATGTTCAAGCAACTTGGGATCTTTTTGATACTTGTTCTATTCGAAATTCCATCAAATATTCTAATATTTGGAAAAAATTTTGGGTTAAAAAATATTTAGAAATTAAAACAAGAAAAATCTTAAATTTATCTCTAATAATTAAAATCCCAAGATTTTTATCATGTAGCTTAGTCAATTGGCATATACTTGAGATTTAAATAGAGAAAAAAGAAGAAGCAATTCATCACTTAAGTTAACTAGTTGCATGATCTGTTGAAACTGAACATTGATCTTTCATTGAAAGCTTATTAATTGATGAACACAGCCTTGAATTGAAATGAATAAGAAGAAAATGGTTTGTGAGAGAAGGCTTCATAAAACATAATTGCAGATCTTCGAAAGGTCGAGTGCAAGTTGTTATTAATGGTATCTGAACATATGTCTTGTGGTGGACGATTTTGCAACTGGATGATTCTTCTTTTTCCCCCTTTTTGGTGATTCTAGATGTGAATATTCATGCTTTGAAAATAGTTGGAATTTTAATTAAGAAATGTATTAATTTTGTTCATGCATTTCAACTAGCAACAACAATCTTCATTTTATGATTAGCATGACAGCAAGATGATGCAAAAATATTTTTTGCTAAATTTAAAGTAGATGTGTGTAAGATTTTGTGTCTAAGATGAACACAAGCTATTGCAATCTTGTATACATTTTTCCCTCACAAGTAATTACATGGGTACTTGTCATTAAAAATATGCAAGATTGTCACCAATCTTAAATCGAAAGATGTATTAATTTAGTTCATGTGTATCTCTACTAGCATTCATAATTTTTTATTAGGATTAGATTAGCATGACAGCAAGATGATGCAGAAACATTTCTCACTAAATTTAGAGTAGATGTGTATAAGATCTTGGGTCTAAGATTAACCCAAGCAATTGAAATCTTGTACAGATTTTTTTTTCATAAGTAATTACATGGGTATTCAAGTAAATATGTGCAAGATTGTCACCAAATTATTGCTTGTGTGCCAGAGTTCAACTATCAATCACTGCACTGAATTTTGCATTCAAAAGCAGTATACCACTAAAATAGTTTTTAGAGGCAAATTTTCAATATTGCAAGTTCTGAGAGGCAAAAGCTGCCCACCTTCTGAAATCAAAGATGGGTTGAAATGAGCATGGCATTTAAGTAAATAGTTGAGCCCATACCTTCATCTGCTGAAGTTTTTGATTCAGCAAAGACAATCTCAAATACTTCAATGGCATTCACTATGGCAACATCGCCTTCTTTTGGTTGAAAGGTTATTGTCAAAGTCCTCCCACTAACAGCAACGGTAGTGTTTAGTACAAGAGCACTATTACGGTCACCACTCATACCAACGATATCAATGTGTTGAAAAATAGTGTCACCATTAATCAGGACATCAAAAACCCTCTCTACTGAAGGATCTATCTCTGCAAAGTGTAGCCAAACTGAGTAGTTTCTGTTGGGATCCACATCTATGGTATACTCTAAATCAGGCTGCTTATCAGTGCCCACAATTGCACTCTGATACAGGCCTTCAGGATAAAAATTTGGAGAGAGTGAAGCACGCTTAATGCTCTCTTCAGTAGATCTTTCTTGGTCAGAGTCTAAACTAAAAGTTTGTATGGAATTCCAAAATCTGTCTCCACCCCACAAATCTCCACGATAATCCTCATCGAGTTTTGGCTTCCCAGTCCCACAGTTCAGCCTTGTGATTGTCCTGAGGATGGTCCCCTCACCCCAATCTGGTCCAAAATAATACGCTTTATCATCAACTTGAAGAATTTCAATTGCAAGGATTGCCGGGTCTCCATGGCCAGTGCTGTGAAAGCAAATAGAAGCAGTGCTATCAGTAAGAAAGACAATGGCTTCAGCAAATGCTTTCTCATCATGGCTGGTCCAACCTGATTTCAGGGAACAAATCTGAGTGCCTTGGACAGATATGTCAAATAGAGGCTCATTGTCAAATGTGGACTGACCAACCAATCCGAAAAAAGTTCTCACCGAATAACGTCCCATTGGAACATTGTTTATAATATAACAGTTTTCAGATCCTTCAGATAGAGGAAAATAGCGAATGGTTTGAAGTGGAGGGCTTATAAAACTAGGACGTGTGGCATTGGTTGATATTCCTCCTGTATATCCAAAATCCTTATACCAAAATGTATTGGTTGGAGGTGTGTGGACATTTTCACGAGCTCCACAGCTGATGCGCATTGCATATGGTGCTGACATGGAAGGAAAAAAAATGAAAGACGTTTTCAAATTACAATGAAGATAATGAAATGTTTGAATTGTTAAAACTGTGAACTTAAATGTTTAAATGGGAGAATGTTTTGAATTATTAACTTATCTTTGCAAAATTCATGCATCTTTCACAGTAATTTCATGTATATCACGACATTCATACCTTTAGCCTTGATACCATTATCTCACAAACCTAAGCACAACTGTTTTAAAGCCTTTTATACAATAATTCCCCTTAAACCAGGTTTGTCAAAGTTCCAAGATGAAGATTTGTTCCAGAAGAAGCTTAAGGCACAGCAGAGGCCAAAATGCAAGAGAGAGCTAGAGAGAGGATTAATCTAAATCTAGAAACCTCCCAATAACCTTCTAGCATAATGAATATTCAATTTTCTTCTCCTTTCCATCAAGTATTTGGCATTTGGTCCTCCTCACTAAAGGTGTAAAGGAAACTTGAACCTCAAATCATTTAGCTCGACCAGCACATGAGCCTATTCAATCTTGAGTTGACCTTAAGTACATATTAAGCTTTATTGAGTTCAAACATTTATGTAATGTATAAAAGCTAAACCAAGCCTAGCCAAAAATTGAACTTGATTGTGCTTGAGTTGATAAGCTTTGAATTCAGAGTGTAGCTCAATCACACCACTGTCCAGCTCAATTCATTTTGTTTGCACCCCTAACGACTACCCATTTGTCTATAGCTCCTGAATTTTTGCTTAGGTTACTCAAATTTTCCGCTACAGTGTATACCTCTCACTTCTTTACAAATCAAAGCTAGACAAGCTATAGATACACACCGTAAATTAACTATACAACTCTGCAGACGTCACAGAAAAATCCTGCTCAAATAGATTCCATCTCCGAAACAAAGCTTTCTGATTGTGAAAACCATGCACACTTTGAATCAAAGTTGCCTAATCAGTAATGTTTCAACGGAAAAGGCTTAAATGCATCGCTATGTAGATTTTTTTTTTAAAAAAAAAGGGATCAATAATTGTAAAACGGCCTCCAAATGCAATTGAAATTCACTGAAATTCCAGCTGAGGAACTTCTCGTGATCAAAACCTTACAATGACGAATCCGTAGAGTATAGAGAGAAATGAGAAACATTGAACTTACCAGGACGAGCAAGTGAAGAACTGGAAAACGAAAGGAGAACCAAAAGAAGCCATGGAAATGGCTCGTGTCGAAGCATTTCAGCTACTGCGGCTGCTTCTTCTCTCTCTCTCTCTTGGATATCGAATTCAGAGGTACATTCTCTCTCTTCGAAATTCACATCCACTTTCTCGCACACATTCTCTCTCCTCTTGGTTTTCTCTGTCCGTTCGATTCTATAAGAAAGAGAACGAAAAAAAGCGCGTGTTCGGACGTGGGAGCAAATAAAGGAGTAAAGAAAGCCTGCTAAATGAATATGGAAAAAATATTGAAAGCGTCTCACTAAATTTGATAATGCTTTTTACGTGAATGTACAGGGAAAAATTATAAGTAACTTCCTAATATAGCTGAAATTATAAGTCGCCATCAAATTCTAGATTATTAGAAGTATACTTTTACATGAGTATTTCCCAACCATGATAAAAATTCAAAGGTCATTTTGAAAAATTAAAAAAAATATGTAAAATAAATATTTATTATTCTTAATTCTTTATTTTCAATATACAGCGTATTATATTATATTTATAAATTTTTATATTTAAATATTGATTAGTGTAAATACATTCCCGACAAATATTATTGTATCTGCACTGGGAAGGTTAGGTTTAGTTGAAGGCAGTTAAAATTAGTTGACTTGTGATTGAATTATTTGGTATTTGATTAAACGAACCGAGGCAACCGGGGGGTGGTTTGATTGTGTGGGCGAGGGTACATCAATGCGAGGTATGCGCAATAATCTACCGGCATACCTGCTTCATTAAAAGTCAACAGCGAGTGGTTACTGGTATTTGCTTTTTAACTAACCTCTTTAATCCAATTTATTTGCCCGTTACGCTGGGGGAGTTGCAAGTGTCTTAAGTGACCATGCTTCCAGAGAAGTGTACAATGAATAATAACACATTTGGTAAACACTAAAATGTAATAATAATAATAATAATAATAAATTAGTAAATAGTTTTTAGTTGGCTGGTTAAAGTTTTAAGTAATATACTGTGATGATATATAAGACCATTAATCTTTTTAATATTATTAATAGCTTATGTAAAAATTGTTAATAGATTTTATATATTATAGTATGAAGTAATATACTATAATTATACCACACCTTAAAATCTCTCATAAATAAGAGCAATTGTAATTTTTTAATTTTAAAATAATACCAATTTTATAAAATAGTCATTCTGCCAATTAAACATAGAAAAATATTTTAAAAAGAAAAAAATGATTTTATTCCACTCTTATAAATTCAACAAAAATATACTATAAGGAGAGAAAAAATATGGGGCTAGGGAGAGGTCTAGACTCAAGCTTAGAAAAAAAAAAGTTAATAGTTAATTAAAATTAATTATTTAGCTAAAAAATTAAAACTTATTAAAGAAAAAAATGCATATTATATGTTTATTTTAAAAGAGTAATACTAAATATAATGTTATATATAATTATGTGCTAAGGTGCTAATACGAGACTTTGCATTCAAATCCTACAAAATTATTTTATCTTTTTAAAGTTTTATTTATTTTTATGTTTCTTGGATGATTTATTTATTTATTTATTTTTCAATAATAATAATATTACATTTTATTCATAAAAAATTATAGTAGCATTCTTAATCATTTTCTCAAAAATTAAAAGTTTTCTTCCTATTAAGTATTAAATAATGTCAAGTGTACTTACTAATAAAATAAGCTATGTTTGCCCTCTAAACTATATGGTTTTGTGTCTATCCTTGTTGTGGATGAGTGTACATGCTTTTATATGTGTGTGTATGTGTTTATGTTAGAGTATTGTGTAGAATTGTTTGTATGTATGTGTATTTTTATGTGAATAATTGAAGTGATGGCCATGTGAATAACTATAGATAAATGCTATGTGTGTTGTTGGGTTTTTTTTTTAAGAAAAAAGTAGGCGCCTAAGTGTTGGATATTTGCATGATACAGGTAAACCATAGCCTAGAAAGAAGCAGGCAAATCGCTCTAGATTAAAATAAAATAAACCTACCTCGAAAAACTATTACTGCAGATCGACATCGGAGGTGGCCAAAACCTAGGCTGTGACGCTTCCTGTTGAGTACACAATGTTGACTTGAAGTTCGTTTACACAGTACGAGAAAAACAATTATAAAGAATGGGACTCAGTCTTAAACAACTTTTTTATTTTTAGTGTGACAGAGGAAAAAGTAAAAAAATGCACTTAAATGATGCATTTTTATTCAAAAAATGCATCATTTAAGTGTATTTTCCATTTTTGATGCCATTTACAACATCGTATATAGCATCTACTCAATTCTTCCGCATCAAGTGCAGAAGTTCTATTTCTTCTTAAGTGAGTTCAGTGACTAACAATGCTGGAAGTCGTGTATGGGTGTTGTATTGTGTAACTGGTGAAGAACCATAGGTGAGAGGGCCCATTGACTTAACTGAATTAAAATCGTAGGTCTCGGATTCTATTCTGTATGTTAGTGTACAAAGATCTGTATTCTGGCTATTCCCTCTTATAGTCGATTCGGTATGTGTAGTATGTACCCTAGTCCCTAAAGACTGCGCATGGGGAGGGGAGGGGAGGGGGGAGATGGGTGTTGATGGAATTAGATTAATATCCACTAATTCCACGGTTCCAAGCAAGTCAAGTTTGAATCTGGGTTAGCAATTGGCCAGTTGAATTAGTTGTAGTTCTTAACCAGTGAGCTCGTTTGGTTTATGATGAGGAACCAACCTTGCCTACCTCTAATTATAGCAAATAAAACATTGTAACTTATTTATAACCTTACATTTATGCTTTGGAAAATTCTTTGACTAAGGCTATTGAATCATGACATGTGTAAAAAGAAGAAAAAAGATTGATAAAAATAATGTGAAATGTAATGTTTTCTTTATCTCTTATATATGGGTATCATCGTATAGTTGCCATAGGATTAACTCGGATATCCATCCATTTATCATGAGCCATATGATGGGGAAAAAAGGTTGATCACTTAACTCTGACATCATATCATACAAACTTGAATTATGAACTGATTTTATTTTATCAAAATTTAAAAGATTGGAGTTTTTTTTATTAACAATGGATTATAAAGTCTTTCTAACTAAAGAAATGCTAACCATTTTGGCTAGCATGAATTTATGCGCAATCATTGATGAATAAGTCAACTATTGAAGCAGCATACTATTATAGGGCAAGCATAGACCTGAAATCCGGGTCGAACCAATCCAAAACCATAACAGGAACTACCAATTCATGGTTCCTTGGGAAACCATGACAATTCGTTTAACTCTAGCTCTAAGTTGATTCCATGACTTAATGATTCACGAGTTTGAACTGGCCTATTAATTATAGCTTCAATATCTTTTTTTTATTTACTTTTTAAGTAAATTTAATTATGTAAAACTTATGTTTAAAATTTAATTTAAAAAAAAAACTATGAGCAAAAAAATCACATAGATTTTAGCCCATTTTCTTAATTACTTAAAGAGGATTTACATATATCTGTGTAGAACTACACTCAAATAGAATTATATTAATAACAATGTGGGACAACTGTTTAAAAAAGAAGATCAAAAGACAAGAGCGAGTTTTGTTAGCAACACATTAAATACTGTAGATGAGAAGTAAAATTTCTTATTTCATATGGAAATGGATTTTATTTTCATTAACATATAAGTAAATTTTATTTTAGTAAATGTTTTTTTTAATTTTTTTCTTAAAAAAAAAACCCAAATTTCTAAATAAAGTAAATGGAATTAATAAGGAAATTTTATATTCAATTAAGAAAGGATTTATAAAATTTATGGTCAAATTTTTCCAAAATAACTTTTACTCTTAAACTCAGTTTTATTGAAAATAACTCCGAAATAACCTAGTGACCTTAAATAAAATTCTAAGACCCTAATTAAATGAATAAAATTATTAATAAATTATTTGGAATCAATAAAAAAGAGAAAAAAAAGCTTGAAGGTTAATTTTGCCTTAGACCCAATTTAGAGAATTCAAAGTTGATTGAAATTACTAAATAACTTAAATTAAAGAAATTTAGAATCATTTTAAATTATTGGGGGTGATCTTTCAAAATTTGAAGACAATTCACCAAAAATAACTTTTTTTACTCTTAAAGGCAGTTTTATCGAATTTAGACTCGAAATTCTTAGAGACCCTAAATATGGCCCCAAGACCTTAATTAGGTGAATAAAATTAATTACAAAATATTTGGAGGCAATTAGAAAAAGAAAGGTTTAAATTTGAAGGTCAATTGAGTAAAATGACCAAAATACCAATAAGCTTGTTTTGTTAAGGATGGGCAAATTAAAATAGGTTGTTCCAGGGGCATTCTTTGGGAAAAGAAGAGCAATATATATTAGCTACAAAAGTGGTATAATTTGAAGAAAAATAAAATGAAATTGGAATAAAAGAGGTAGACACATGTCACTTCAAAGGTTAACCCACTGATAGAGCCATTTTATACTCAATCTTTATAGTATAAATTGTGTTAAATTATTATTGATTTTATAGAAATCATAAGGAAATGGTACTTTAATTCTATCATCGTGATAAATCAGGTTAAATGGAGTCAAGGATGCTAATTCAAGTATTTTAGAGAAGTCATCTACAACTTGGATCAAGACAAGAAATTACACCACCGGAGGAAGCACGGTTTGAGGCACGGCCAAGGTTCAAACCGTGTTACACACTGGACAAGAAGGCGAAAATGAGGACTTTGAACAGAGAGAGACACGGCTTAAGGCACGGCCGTGGTGGAACCCGTGGGATAAACCGTGCTTGAAGCCGTGGTGGAAGATAGATGTGCCAAGGAGAAGAAAGTGTGGAACATCAACCAGATGAAGACACGACTTGAAATCTAGCCGTGGTTGTAACCGTGCTACACACTGGACACGGATGAAGACTTGAAGATTATGCACAGACGAAGGCACGACTTGAAATCTGGCCGTGTGTGTAACCGTGGTTCACACTGGGCGCGGTTGAAGACTTGAAGAATATGCACAGAAGATGGCACGGCTTAACCCACGGCCGTGTGGTGGGGCGTGCCAGGCAGACGTATCTTCACTTCTCGAAATCTACTTGAAAAAGGAAAGATATTTTCGTATCTTGCTAGCAAAAGATCACATGCTATCCATCTAATAGTATAAATAGAGCCAACCCTAGAGGGTTAGGACAACTTTTGAACTTTGGAATCTTGGATCTTGAAGAAGGAAACGCGGAGGCAGAGCAAGCAACCGGGTTCATTATGTTCCTATCTTTTATTTTCGTTTTATTGATGAACATGAGTAGCTAAGCTACTTTTCTAGCCAAAGGGTCATAGATGTTTAATTCTCCACGAATTGTGAGGTCTAATTGACTTGTATTTATTCTATTCTTTGCTTTCGGGTATTCATATATCTTCTAATCGTTTTGTCATTATTATCTTTGTTGATTGGTATGAATAGAGCTCTTCTACTCAATTAGCAAGTTAATATATTGTCAACTAGCACGTCAAATCCGTAATTGTTTGATTGTTCTAGTCTTAGTGACGCAATAACATGTTTGGTTATAAAAGAGATGATCGAATTCATGTTATGGAGCTGTGTGATCATGTTTAAATAGGTTATCTTATAATCTACTGGCATGAATTGGTAGTCTCTCTAGATCTTAATGCTATTGATAGATTAAATCCTAAGCGTTTGTCTAAGGGTTGTTTAATCAATAGGAGAAATAATTCAAAGCGCTTGTCCGAGGTTATCGAGGAAGTAAGGAGAGATAGGTTGTTAGAGCTTGTTAATAACCATAACCAATTTATCTAGAACAAGAATAGAGAACATTTGCATCGATGATCAATTCCTAGAATTAAACCATCTTGATTCCTTTGGCTAGGCTTTTACCAATATCTGATTTTCTTACCTTGTTTTACTTTATTTGATTCACAAACAAAACCCCCCATTTTCCTTTTTCTTATTGTTCTCTTTGAATAGAAATATCTTTACCAATCTCTGTGGATTCGACCCTACTCACCACTATATGCAAATCATATAATTGTCTAGGAGTAGGTTTTATTTTTGTTGGATTCGACACCCATCAAATTTTGGCGCCGTTGCTGGGGATTGGTGTCAAATTTATTTCTATTCTTGTATGACTCGTTCTTCTCAGATAGGTGAACTAACTTATAATCCGGAGATTGAGAAGACTCTAAAGAGGCTGCGACAAGAAGCTAGATCATCCACTAGACCGAACTTAGTATCGGACTTGTCTGATTCTGAAAAAGAGGACGACATGGCAAATCTCGAGAGAACCTTAAGGGAGTTGGCTGCACCGGATGTGAATCAACAACCACTTTGTATTCACTACCCTGAACTAGCCGTGGAATTTGAATTGAAATCTAGGTTGATACATCTGCTACCTACATTTCATGGTCTTGAGAATGAAGATCCTCATAAGCATTTGAAAGAGTTCCATATAGTGTGTTCTAGTATGAGGCCGTAAGGAATAACTGACGATCAAATCAAGCTACGTGCTTTTCCATTTTCTTTAAGTACTAAAGCTAAAGATTGGTTGTTTTATTTGCCTCCAGGTTCTATCACCACTTGGACAGATATGGTAAGGCTCTTCTTGGACAAATTCTTCCCCGCATCCAGAGCCGCTGGTATAAGAAGAGAAATTTGTGGTATAAAACAAAGGGACACCGAGACTCTTCATGAGTATTGGGAAAGGTTCAAGCAACTGTGTGCAAGCTGCCCACAACATGGGATATCCGAACAACTCCTCATCCAATATCTCTACGAAGGCCTACTTTCGATGGAAAGAAAGATGATGGATGCTGCAAGTGGAGGCGCCATAGTAAACAAAACCCCTGGTCAAGCTAGGGAATTGATCTCCATTATGGTTGCTAATTCACAACAATTTGGGTATAGGCACGATACGTCTTCAAGGAAGGTAAATGAGGTAAATGTGTCTAACCTTGAACATCAAATTTCTAATCTTACCTCCCTTGTGCAGCAGCTAGCTCTTGGAAATACCCAACAGGCGAAAGCTTGTGGAATTTGTGCTGCTCCTAGTCATCCGACCGACATGTGTCCCACATTGCAAGATGACAACCATGAACACGCCAATGCTGTAGGCGGATTCCCAGGACAGCCACAAAGGAAATATGATCCTTATTCAAACACTTACAATCCCGGATGGAGGGATCATCTTAACTTCCGATATGGCAATAACCCTCAACATGTCCAACAATTCCAGCCAAAGCCATCACACCACGTACCCCAAGCTCCTTCCACTTCAGGTATGCCCCTTGAGGATATTGTTAAGTCTCTAGCTGTGAATACCAAACAATTTCAGGGGGAAACAAAGCAAAGCATTCAAAACTTAGAGCATCAGGTAAGCCAACTTGCTTCAGCTATCAATAGGTTAGAAACTCAAGGTAAGTTACCTTCTCAAACTATTACAAACCCGAAGCAAAGCGTTAATGCAATTACCTTGAGAAGTGGAACAGAATTGCAGGGATCAAATAAGAAAGGAAATCCGTCTAATCTTGAGGAAGAGACCAAGAAAGAGACTTCGACTCCGAGCCAGCAGGGCGACCAGATTAGCAAGTCTCTAGATGAGCCATCGAAGGTCACATTGATACCACCTCCTTTCCCCTCCAGATTAGCGAAATCCAAGAAGGAAGCGGAAGAAAAAGAGATTCTGGAAACTTTTCGCAAAGTCGAGGTAAATATTCCTTTACTTGATGCAATTAAGCAAATACCGCGCTATGCTAGATTACTCAAGGACTTATGCACTAACAAAAGGAAGCTGAAAGGAAATGAAAAGATTAGTGTGAGTGAAAATGTTTCCGCCATTATTCAAAAGAAGCTCCCTCCTAAATGCGAGGATCCAGGTATGTTTACTATTCCTTACAAAATAGGTAATCTTGGAATCGCTAAAGCCATGTGTGATCTAGGAGCTTCTATCAATGTCATGCCTTTGTCTGTTTATCAACGTTTAAATGTTGGTCCTTTAAAGGAAACGGGTATTATTGTTCAACTTGCTGATAGGTCCAATGTTTATCCTGAGGGAGTTCTAGAGGATGTTTTAGTTCAAGTCAATGGGTTGGTTTTTCCTGCTGATTTTTATGTGCTTGACATGGATGATAGTGATTCTCATACTTCATCACTGATATTATTAGGGCGACCATTCCTTAAGACTTCTAAAACGAAAATTGATGTAAATGATGGCACCCTCACTATGGAATTTGATGGTGAAGTAATTAGATTTAACATTTATGATGCCATGAAACACCCTAACGATATCTCTCATGTTTTTGTTGCGTATATTATTAACCCATTACCACAGGCACCAAGGCTGGAATCCAAATCCTTATCCGAATATTTAGCCAAGAACGTCTAGCCAAAGACGTTAAAGAAAGGCGCTTCATGGGAGGCAACCCATGTAAAAAAAAAAAAAAAAAGTTTTGTTTTGCATTAGTTTTGGTTTGTTTTAGTTTTGTTTTGTTTTAGTTTAGTTTGTTTTGATTTTAGTGTAGTTTTGAACTCTTTGGATCGGTTGCAGCAAGGATACATATCATTAGATGACACTTTCCAAAGCTTAAAGGGAGCACTCCAATACCAGGGAAGTACCAATATTTCCTTTCTCTTATTCTCTAATGTCCTTTATGTTGTTAATTCCTCTTCAATTGTGCTAAATTA
The DNA here is from genome assembly GCA_037954665.1 of Laguncularia racemosa. Lineage (NCBI taxonomy): Eukaryota > Viridiplantae > Streptophyta > Magnoliopsida > Myrtales > Combretaceae > Laguncularia > Laguncularia racemosa. The sequence goes on along the minus strand of JBBMOL010000058.1, from coordinate 697,777 downwards.
GGAACAATGAGGACACTGTTCAAGCTAAGTGTGGGGGAGAGGATAATAAATTATAGAGAATAGAGAATTGATCCATACTTTGAATGTTTGTCCTTAAGCAATTTTAAGCCAAATTTTTTCAAAATTATCATGAAATCTAGAGATTGTACTAAATGTTGTAATAAGCATCTACAAAATGTGAAATTGACTTGTTCAAATGTTTTACTCACCCACTGCTGTGATTAGAATACATGGTTAAAATTAAGTAGTGAAATCTTTAAGAAACAAATTTACCTTGTATTTAGCTTTAGAATTGGAAGTCTAAGAGTAAGTCGAGTCCTTAAGTGAAAAATAAACAAGTTTACTTCTAGGTTATATTAGCTACTGTATACTCTTTGAAGTTGTTTGTAAAGCAATCATAACACTTAGCGAAAAAAAAAAATCAAGCATAGCCATTACTCCAATGATTCAACTAATTGAGTTAAGAGTATTCAAACTTGAATGTTAGAGTGAGGAAGAGTCCGTAGGGGTATCTCAAAACCCGGTCACTTGAGTGATGAGCTCGGGATGTTGCCGACTCAATGAACTCACTATAACGATAAGGGCGAAAAAGGCAAAAGTTCATGAAAAGAAGCGGGCAAAAACCCGTCAAAATAGATTCTTGAATAAATCAAAAGAACATGAATGTGAACATTCATTGAATAAAATAAAGATGTATAAAAGGGAGAATATCTAGCAAAGAGCTTATACCATATGCTTTTACTTTATACTGCAAGGATTATATGCTTGATAATATCCAATGAAGTCTAATTGGGTGTTTTTCCTTAGTGGATTAAGTATTTACTTTTGGAATAAAAATTCTTTTGCTAAACATGAGGATTAAAGTTTGTTTTGTTTAAATTAGCTATTGAATTTTGTCCAAAGTAATTTGATCACAGGAAACCAATTGGGTTGAAGTAGTAGACATTAAATTACAAGTCATGAATTACAAATGAATAGATGCTTGGAATGATGAAAAGAAAGCTTGTATAATTTATGACAGATTTCTCAATTGATTTGATGCAATTGCTTGAGGACAAGCAAGAGTTTAAGTGTGGGGGAATTTGATAGAGCCATTTTATACTCAATCTTTATAGTATAAATTGTGTTAAATTATTATTGATTTTATAGAAATCATAAGGAAATGGTACTTTAATTCTATCATCGTGATAAATCAGGTTAAATGGAGTCAAGGATGCTAATTCAAGTATTTTAGAGAAGTCATCTACAACTTGGATCAAGACAAGAAATTACACCACCGGAGGAAGCACGGTTTGAGGCACGGCCAAGGTTCAAACCGTGTTACACACTGGACAAGAAGGCGAAAATGAGGACTTTGAACAGAGAGAGACACGGCTTAAGGCACGGCCGTGGTGGAACCCGTGGGATAAACCGTGCTTGAAGCCGTGGTGGAAGATAGATGTGCCAAGGAGAAGAAAGTGTGGAACATCAACCAGATGAAGACACGGCTTGAAATCTAGCCGTGGTTGTAACCGTGCTACACACTGGACACGGATGAAGACTTGAAGATTATGCACAGACGAAGGCACGACTTGAAATCTGGCCGTGTGTGTAACCGTGGTTCACACTGGGCGCGGTTGAAGACTTGAAGAATATGCACAGAAGATGGCACGGCTTAACCCACGGCCGTGTGGTGGGGCGTGCCAGGCAGACGTATCTTCACTTCTCGAAATCTACTTGAAAAAGGAAAGATATTTTCGTATCTTGCTAGCAAAAGATCACATGCTATCCATCTAATAGTATAAATAGAGCCAACCCTAGAGGGTTAGGACAACTTTTGAACTTTGGAATCTTGGATCTTGAAGAAGGAAACGCGGAGGCAGAGCAAGCAACCGGGTTCATTATGTTCCTATCTTTTATTTTCGTTTTATTGATGAACATGAGTAGCTAAGCTACTTTTCTAGCCAAAGGGTCATAGATGTTTAATTCTCCACGAATTGTGAGGTCTAATTGACTTGTATTTATTCTATTCTTTGCTTTCGGGTATTCATATATCTTCTAATCGTTTTGTCATTATTATCTTTGTTGATTGGTATGAATAGAGCTCTTCTACTCAATTAGCAAGTTAATATATTGTCAACTAGCACGTCAAATCCGTAATTGTTTGATTGTTCTAGTCTTAGTGACGCAATAACATGTTTGGTTATAAAAGAGATGATCGAATTCATGTTATGGAGCTGTGTGATCATGTTTAAATAGGTTATCTTATAATCTACTGGCATGAATTGGTAGTCTCTCTAGATCTTAATGCTATTAATAGATTAAATCCTAAGCGTTTGTCTAAGGGTTGTTTAATCAATAGGAGAAATAATTCAAAGCGCTTGTCCGAGGTTATCGAGGAAGTAAGGAGAGATAGGTTGTTAGAGCTTGTTAATAACCATAACCAATTTATCTAGAACAAGAATAGAGAACATTTGCATCGATGATCAATTCCTAGAATTAAACCATCTTGATTCCTTTGGCTAGGCTTTTACCAATATCTGATTTTCTTACCTTGTTTTACTTTATTTGATTCACAAACAAAACCCCCCATTTTCCTTTTTCTTATTGTTCTCTTTGAATAGAAATATCTTTACCAATCTCTATGGATTCGACCCTACTCACCACTATATGCAAATCATATAATTGTCTAGGAGTAGGTTTTATTTTTGTTGGATTCGACACCCATCACCCACTAAACCTTAGAGGCCTTCAATTGCTTAAACCAACTCTAATATATAAGCTCATTTTAGGATAGAAATTACAGCCCCCTTTCCTTTGGTTTGGCATGACCAAAGGGTAAGAAAAACTCACATTTTTCTAGCTTAGACCCTAAACCTTCAACCTAACCATTAATCTATCCTTTTAGCTACTATTTTCAATTATTCTAATGTGAGTTTTAAGTTAAGAACAAAATGAAGATCTTCGCTAAAGGGGGTATATCTCCACATGATAAGAGGCTTGGTGGTAAGTAGAAATTTTATAAGTTTTAGATGAAATTAATAGTGTTAATCCATAGTTTAGATGTTAAATAAGTTAATTTGATGTAAGGAATTAAGATGGAATCAAAGAAAACTTCTTCTTCCCTCTTTAGTAGTGGCACTTATTCAAGAGCAAAGAAAATATCTTAGATCTTCATTAAGGTAAGCTCCAAACTAAGCTTAAATGGGGATTTAGAGAAGTTGGAAGTGATTAAACATATGAGTGTAATGATTTCTTGAACAATAAGTGCGTATTGTAAAAACCCTCTATGACTGCCACTTATCTTGCTTCCAATGAGTGTCAATTGATGATTTAAGAATAAATCTAGGATTTAATGTGCTAGGTGTATCATTACGTATTAGAAATGTGATTAGAAATCAAGTTTGATGCACTTAAATGGAGAATATGTTAAGCATTGTATAACCACCACTATGATGATAAATTTCAAGATTGAAGTAAGAACTTATAATATCTAGATTGATTTTGGTGATTAAATGGTATATATGTAAGGTTAAGAGTGGAAATTGGTGATATAGTCGAACTAAGTGGTTGAATAGAATTACTTGATTACTAATTTATTGATTCCTAGCATGTTAATATGCTTTTTATATGATAAATTTGATGGAAATTGAAGTTATAAGGTAAGTATTAAGTTTGCAAAATTGAGGATGAATTAGAGAATGATGTGAACTTGGAATTTTTATTTTCTTGCATATATTGGTATGATATTTGATTAAGGAAAAATGTGATAAATTATGTTTATTTTGGGCAAATTTGATAGAATTATGATTTAATCATGAATAGGAGCTTGATTAGATACGAAATGAGGCCTAGAAGTGATAATGAGTTGAAATTGGACTAATTGAATGGATAAAAATTATGTTGGGGCGGGTTCTATTTCATTTTCTCTATTTTGATGGTATTTTTGGCTTGAAAATGAAAAATAAATGATCTATTAGACATTAAAGAGGAGTAGAAACAAGTGGGCTTTGATTTAAACGTAAATTGAATGAGTTATGGACGTTTGAAGTTGAAAATTTATAATAATGTTTGGGCTAATGGCCCAAAGGCCCTAAATTAAATAAATTATAGCCCTTTAAAGTTAATGCCTTAATTTGTGACAATTTGAAATTAAATTGGACAATGATTTAATCAAGTCAAGCCAAGACCAACCTAACCCCAAATTCGCTCAACCAAAATAGGCTCAAGTACCACCCTCTTACCCTCCCCTTTGGGTGGCTCATGTAATTATACATAATTTTCTTAAATAGAATTAATTAATTAAACCATCCCAATTAAGGCGAAATGATATTTAACATGATAATGTGAAATCAATAACTTATGGGCCTTAAATCCAAAATTCAAAACATAATTGGGCATATTTACTCTTAAGGTTCATACCCTAAATTTGCCTTAATACGATAAATAACTTAATTGGATCTCAAATTAATTCAATGCTCAAATTGAATTAAAAATTTTAAAAATGAACTAGATATAGACCTAATAAAATATAATTGACTTATATAACTATAATAAAACCTAAATGAGTCGGAGACTCAAAATCTACTTAGACTTGTTAATCTCTATGGTGCATACCTAGTGTCGCTCGAATCTAACCGATTGTTTAAGTTTTAAATTTATAACCAATAAAATCTACTATCGAGCTAGTACCTATCGATTATAGTATAGATTTAATAGGTGTTGTCCTCTGGGATCTAGAAAACAAATATCAGTATTACCATTCTCTACTATCTAGTCTAATTTATGATGTGGGAATTATGAATTAAATTAACAACTAACAATTCCTAGTACCCTAGAATTGAATGATATTGTCTAAAGAATGTATTCAATCACAAAATATACCCCTTATCTTGTTCCACCCTAATCCTTAAATTCTCAAAATAAGATATCGATTAACAAATCAATTCACACTTTGCACTACAAGAATTCTCAAGTAAAATCAATTACTCCCTTGAGTTAATCAATTTATAATCATGCATAAGATAATGGAGATCTCTCACTCACTACCATTATGCAAGATCTCATTAAGTTCACAATTCCAATAAATTGTAGAAAATCAATGTTTTCCTACCTCTAGGTAAAACCTGTAATTTCTCTATTCATGAAGATCTAATTTACTAGACAAAACCTCTTTCAATATAATAAAAATCAAACATGTAATCAATTTGCGCACATAAATCAATTACAAGAACAATAAAAAAAACATGAATAGATGCAAAGATATAAATAATTCATTAATCAATCAATGGTTCAGCACATGGGTTAGGGTTTCACAAGATGAAAGATATAAAGAATTACTCTCCCATGGAGTTTTCAATAAAAATAAAGAATCTACAAAATGGAGTTGACTCGTGCTAAAAAGAATAATCCCTTTGTTGTTTTGTGATCTCCAATGATGCTTAGACAATTTTTCTCTTGAAGTTCATAATAAATCTCCCCTAGAGTTTCCAGAACGAAACTAGAAGGAAAGAAGTCTTTTTAAAATAAAACAAACCGTCTATTTATAGTTTTTATGAAAACAAGATTCAGCATGGGTGTCGGCATGGTTGTATTCGAGGCCGTGCTGACTTCGAAACACACTATTTTTCACTACCTAGTTCAGCACGGCCATGCTGAGGATAAGGCTGAAAAAAATTAGCTACTGGTCATTTTTTTCATCCAGCATTGGTGTCTGCATGAGTTGTGTTGAACTAAAAATCAATTTTCTTCATTTTTTGCTAAATTTCACCTCACCTTTGCTCATATCATCCTTAAACCTTTATTTTGTCTCCAGTGATGCCTGAAATTAAAATTTAATCATATAAGTACCATTTTCTTTACAAATTACATGAAATTCATATAAAATTATAACTAATAAGCACTAAAATTAAGGGTCTTCTGACACTTATTAATACCCTAAATGGACCTTAACAAATAAATCAAATTTAAACCGGCCTTTAATTGAACAAGGCCTTGAATCAAAGAATAACTTAAAATGAAATTGAAATTAGATCTAATAATCAATTAGGCTTAAAACATAACAAATGTGAATAATTAAACATAATGAATTTAATAATTATAACCGAACTTAATTAGGACTAGTGGGCTTAAATGGACTTAATAATTATAATTAGACTTAATTAGGACTAATGGACTTAATTCCAAACATAGTTAGGCCTACTATACCTAAAGGGCACAAATACTTTAATTGAACCTTAAATACAATTTGATTTAAAATTCAAACAATTTATTAGGTTAAAATGATTAAACCTTAATTGAATCGAGCCAAAATTAGCTAATAGCTAATCGAATCTAGATAATCTTAATTAAGCTCATAACTAGTATAGGCCTTAAGTAGTTTAAACTAATATTAGAATAGAATTAAATCACTTAGGACAATCAACTAACTTATAATTTTCTCTTTGATGCATAAAACTAACTCATTTGAATCAATTGGAACTCGAATTGTGATTCGGGAAACGTCGACTTTTTAGGTATATAGTAACTTGTGTTGCATGTTAGGGTAGAAAATTAAACCCAACTAATAATTAACCCGACTGTAACTACTTTCTACTCGTGTGTAATTACTTAAGTTAACAAGTAACAAACCTTAAATTGAGATTATAGCTGTGGTCATATCCCTAAAATGATATGATAGTTAGGTGCTTAGGCTACCAAAGGTGACTCGACAAGTAGTTGATGAGTGAAAACATATCAAATAATGGGTACTATAAATGGATAGAAGGTATATCGAGAGTTATCCGAAGTTATGGGTCTTGATAGACTATACAATATAACTAGACTCTGATAAGTGAAAATCGCATAGCAGTGAGTTCACTTCAATAAGGTTACTTAGGTACATGGTTTTTGGCAATGTAGAGTTTAGACCCTGATGTTCACTGTGGTGGAATTAGACCTCATGTCCTCCATTGTGATGTTTGGAGTCATGAGTATTCTTGTGCTAGATATTTAAATAAGATAATTAATTGAATTAAAAGATTGTTTGTTGCATTAGTTTTAGGCTTACTTGATATGCATATGCGTGTAAGTATTTATATTATTGTGTACTGGACCCTGGTGACTCACTCCCTTTTTTCTTTTTCAAGTGAGTATATTATAATCCGCTTTTATGTTTTAATTGGGATATGACTCCAAAGAGAAGTATTAGGACGGGACTGCAAATGTAGATTTTATTGACTACTATTATGACTAAGTCCTATTTTGTTTCTAAAATATGTCTTTTTGCTCTGGTTGTACTTAGACTTATTGGAAGTCGCTTGTGGATTTATTGCTCGTTTTCCTTTTTGATGGTTTTTGTGGGCTCTATAGGCCCTAGAACTTAAACTACCTTTCCCAGCTTTACTATACGTTTTCATGACAAACAACTATCAAATGTTTTCAAAAACCAACATTCTGCTAAAATGTTTTAAAAAACTAATAAATAATTTCAAGGTTCTAAAACTAGTTTAGAAACTTATTTAGTAATTGTAATATTATATATTCTACTTAAGTATGGTACATAGTAAACTGTTAATGTTATAGTGATTTTAGAGCATGGCATTTTTTTTCAATAAGTTTATATTTGTCAAGTTAGATGTGTCTAGGGGCCGACCCATCTTCTTGATGTGCCTAATCTTAAGGAAGAATCAAGCAATCACATAATAATAATGTACAACAATCTCGATACCGTCACTCACCACAATCTAAGGATTGATAAGAGTATGAAAAATGATAGTAAAAGACTTCAGTCTTGTATTCAAAATATCTAAGGTCTCCCTATGTTTCTATTACAAAAGGTATTTATAGTAGCCTTTCTAAAAGAGAAAACTTTGGCTAAAATAAAAGAAAAACAAAGCAAAGTTGAAATACAAAGAAAATTGGCTCAAAACAACATTAAGCAACTGGCCTAAAAATTGTAAGCCATCTAGGAATAATCGCTAACCTAAGTTGATACACCGCTAGCCTTTATAGATATGTCGCGCAACCTTTATAGATATGTTGCGAACCTTTATAGTCTGCCTTCAATTTTGCACCGCCAATTCTTCAAAGGTAAGCTGCCAGCTTTAAGAACATGAGCTGCTAGCTTTTAAAGGCAGTGTTCCATGCTTACTTTGAATCATTTATTTTACCCAGTTGTGGTCCCAAAGCACTGACAAAGGCATCTGATTGAAGGTAAAACAATCATGTAAAAGGAATGAAGAAACTAGATGATTCTCCTTGAGTTCCATTTGATCAAGTGGAACTCTCAATGAAAGATTCTAGTTCAAGTAAGTGATCCTATAATTGAAATGACTTGATTCCTATCATCTCATCGGGCTTGTGGAAGATTTGCCCTCAAATTTGATGGGTCTTCATGAAGATCTTTTGGTAAGTAGGGTGACAGATCTGAAACATTGAAGGTAGCAAAAACACCATAGTCTCCTAGTAATTCCAACATGTAAGCATTGTTGTTGATACACTCCAAAATCTTGAAAGGTCCATTTGCTTTAGGAAAAAGCTTTTATGACTTCTTGTGAGGAAACCGATTTTTGCTAAGATGAATCCAAACCAAAGTCACTTGGATTGAGAATCTTAGCCTTCCTGTGTTTGTTGCCTTGAAGTCACTGTCGCTCTTGAGTCTTCTTAAGATGTTCAAATGCCTTCTGATGAAGCTTTTAAATGTCCTAGGAGCGTTCCACTCCACTCAAGCTTTCCTCCTTTGTTGCCGGTTTGGCTGTCAAATCCAATTGAGGTGTAGGATTATAGCCATACATGACTTTAAAAGGGGATTTACCGGTTGAACTATGTGTTGACCCATTGTAAGCAAACTCAACAATAGAGAGACATAAGTCCCAATCGGTAAGATTCTTACCAACCGTTGCTCTCAGTAAAGCACCAAGAGTACGATTGACAACCTCTTTTTGGCTATCTATTTGAGGATGACACGATGTACTATACATGAGCTTAATATCAAGTCGCTTACAAAGTGTCTTCTAGAAAAATTTAAGAAACTTAGTGTCTCTATCAAACATTATGTTGTGGTGAACACTATGTAACTGACAATTTTCTGCACAAAAAGGTTAGCAAAAAAAAGTGCATCATCAATTTTGTGACAAGGTATAAAGTGAGACATTTTACTGAAGCAATCTATGGCCACCATGATAGAGTCTTTGCTTCTCTGTGTCTTAGGAAGACCCAAGACAAAATCCATACTAATATCAATCCATGGTTGCATTGGTAAAGGTAAAGGCATATATTCACTTTAAGTTTCCTTCTTTCCCTTCACCCTCTTACAAACTCCACATCTCTCCAAAACTCTGTGTACATCTTTTAATGTACCCCTTTAGTAAAAGTGTTCCTTTAACAATTCTAAGGTCCTCTTTTCACTAAAGTGTCCTTATAATCCCCCAACATGAGCCTCTCGTGTCAACAATTCCCTCATAGACTCATAAGGTATACATAGTTTCCTTTCTCTATACAGAAAACCATCCATCATATAATGTCCATCTATTATAGCTCCTCCAAAACACCGCTCAACAATCAACTTCAGATGATCATCATGAACATATTGTTCCTTCATCAATTCAAATTCAAGTAACCTTGATTGAAGAGAAGTGATAAGTACACACATACGTGACAACACATCGACTACAACATTGGTACTCCCCTTCTTGTATTTAATCACATAAGCAAAGCTCTCTAGAAATTCCAACCCACTTTGCCTGACATTTAGATAAAAGTTGTTGGCCCTTGAAGTGCTTTAAAGATTCGTAGTCTATATAGATAATAAAATCCTTAAGAAAGAGATATGTTGCTAAGTCATCAATGCACGCACTAAGGAGTAAAACTCCTATCATACACTAAGTAGTTTAAAGGTGCACCACTCAGTTTCTCACTAAAATATGCAATGGGCCTCATATCCTGCATCAACACAACACCAATAACCACTCCTGATGCATTACACTCTAGTTCAAAAGTTTTGTCAAAATTTGGCAATGCTAAAACTAGAGCACTAGTCAACCTCACTTTAACCTCCTCAAAACTCCTTTGAGCCCGATCTCCCCAAATAAAAGGAACATTCTTCTTAGTCAACTCAATCAATAGACTTACAATGCTACTGAAGTTCATGACAAATCTCTTATAAAAAGAAGCTAGACCATAGAAACTCTTTACATCAACTATTGACTATGGTGTTGGCCAATCCACTATGGCTTTAACTCTCCCCTCATCAACTCTCACACCAGAACCAATCACAACAAAGCCCAGAAATATTACCTCTAACTAACATAATGAGCACTTCTTGAGGTTCCCATATAACCTCTAATCTCTCAAGACTGAGAAGACTGCTTCCAGATGCTCAACATAACTCTAAAAGTCTCTACTGGAAATCAGGATTTCATCAAAATATATGACTACAAATCTCCCCAAAAAGTCCTTCAAGACATGATTCATAAGTTGCATGAATGTGCTAAGGGAGTTGGTTAACCCAAAAGGCATGACCATCCACTCATATAAACCATGTTGTGTCTTAAAAGTGGTATTCCACTCATCTCCTGCTCTCATATGAATTTGGTAATACCCACTCTTAAGGTCAACCTTAGAAAACACCTGTATGCCATTTAACTCATTCAGCATATCATCAAGCCTAGGAATGAGGTACCTATATTCGATAGTAATTTTATTGATGGCTCTACTGTCAATACACATATGCCATGTACCATCCTTCTTTGGGACAAGAAGTGTAGGAACAGCATAAGAGCTAATACTTTCTCTAACAAAACCCCGCTCTACTAACTCATCCACTTATCGTTTCAACGCTTTAACTTCTTTAAGATTTATGCGATATGCAGGCGGATTCAGTAAAACTACCCCAAGCTGCAAATCAATCGCATGCTTAGTGCCTCTCACTGGTGGTAATCCCTTAGGTAACTCTTCAAGGAATACGTCCATGTACTCATCTAGCAATTGGCTTACAACAGGCAGCAATTGTTCTTGCTTATCAACCTCCAACACATATCGCATTTGCAATAAATACATTAGCCTCTCCTCCTGAATAGCTTCCTCCAGTTCCTTCTACCATAAAAATAAGAACTTCTTTTTAGTGGCTTTATTGATTTGTCTTTATGCCTCTTGCACTTTAGCTGGTGACATAGGATTCAAAACAATTCGCTTGCCATCCTTTTGGAATACATACGTTTTCCTAAACCCTTCATGTAATACTCTCCTATCAAATAACCACTGCCTACCAAGTAGTATGTGTGATACACACATAGGAAGAATATCACAGATAATCTCATTATGGTACTTCTCCCCTATGCTAAATGGAACTTTAGCCCTCCAAGTAACATGTAGACTACCTTGTTCACTTAACTAATGCAGCTTATATGGCTTAGGATGTGGAGTAATATCCAGTTTCAACTTATTAAATAATGAAGCAGCCACTATATTGGTATAACTACCACTATTAATAATAAGAGCACAGAGATTACCTTGGGCCGTGCAAATATAGAATAAGTTCTCCCTCTATTCTTCTTCATTAGCAGGAAAAGTAGTCATCACCTTGTGTAAGACATTGATGACCAAATATTAATCATCCCCTCTATCTCCATGCACCTTAACATCTGCTTCCCCATAATACTTATCTAGCACTACCAAAAAGTCTTTCGGCTCATCCAATTATTCCTCTTCATCTTCATTCTCTACCTCCATAACAGTCATCATCCTTTGATTTGGACACTAAGCAGCTATATGTCCAAAACCTAAGCACTTGAAGCACTTGATTTAGCGAGTTTTCTCACTTGATGACCTAGCTACTATCTACTTATTTTCAGCCCCAAAAACTGCCATTCCTTTTTTAGAAAAACTCTTCTCCCCTTTAACATTTGTAACAGTTGCATTCTTTTCTGAATTCTTACCAGATTCCCCTTTATCTACATTCTTACTTTCTGAATCGTACGACTTATTAGAGGATCTATACCTATTATTCGTTGTTCTATAAAGATTAGAACGCCTCTGTCTTTCAACCTTCAAAGCCAACTAGATGGCGTCATCAAGGGTGTCATATCGTTACGGCTCCATAATACAAGCAAGCTCATACTTTAGGCCTGACACAAATTGTGCCAACATCTACTCAAGAGGCTCAATGGCCCTATATCGAATCATTAGTGTTTCAAATTCTTAGACATACTCGTCTATAGTCTTGCTTCCCTGCCTCAAGATCTGGAGGCACGTGAATAGCTCATGCTTGTAATGCTCTGGGATAAATCTTTTCCTCATAACCTGCTTCATCTCCTACCAAGTACGGATCTCAATGTCACCATCTCTCTTCCTACTAGCCACAATGTTCTTCCACCATAAGGCAGTATACCCTGTAAACTCAACTACTGCCAGATGTACTCGGGTACTGTCATTAATCTCATAACACTCAAAAAGCCCCTCTACCTTGTCCTCCCAATCAAGTTAATCCTCAGCAGATCTTCCTCCAACAAATGAGAGCATCTGTAATTTCACATACTCCAAGCCCCTAAGTGGCCTGAACTCATGGTAATAATAATCATCATCTTCAAATTTATCATCTCTTCCTTCTTTTGTAGGCGTGATAATCTCCTCTAAGTCGCCTTCCCCTATTTCCTACTAATGATACTTCTCTACAAGCATCATTAATGGCTACTTGAGGTGGGGGTGCCTATGGATTTGCCACTAGCTGTTGGGGTATTGTCATATGATTTACCCACGTGGCTAGATTAGCAACAATGGTGGTTAGATCTCGTAACTGCTCTTTTAAAGTTCTCCTACCACCTGCAATACGGTATCCCCAACCTCCTCCTCTAACTTGATTGTTGACTTTATCCTCAATTCCTCCGTTCACACTATTGTTCGACATACTTCGCTGATTTACAGTCTCAACACAAAATTCCTAAATCATAAACACACAAACCTTAATCTCAACCTTCGCCGTGATACCAAAATTATGATGTGCTTAATCCCAAGGAAGAATCGGGCAATCACAAAAAAAAAAAAAATCGCAATAAGCAATCTAAAACAAACCAAACACAAATAGTAAGATAAACCCTAAACCTTTACTAGATATGACACACTAGCAAAAGGATAGTTCTAGCACAGTTTTGTTGATATGATGCACAACAATCCCAATACCATCACTTGCCACAATCTAAGGATTGATAAAAGTGAAAAATGAGAGTAAAAGACTCCAATCTTATATTCAAAATATCCAAGGTCTCCTTGTGTTTCTATTATAAAAGGTATTTATAGTAGCCTTTCTAAAAGAGAAAACTTTGGCTAAAATACAAAAAAAAGAAAGAAAACAAAGTAAAGTTAAAATACAAAGAAAGCTGGCTCGAAGCAACATTAAGTAGCTAACCTAAAAATTGTAAGTCGTCTAGGAAAAACTTTTAGCCTTTGTAGATATGATGCCGACCTTTATGGTTGACCTTCAATTTTGCATCGCCGATTCTTCAAAGGTAAGCTGCCAGCTTTAACAACATAAGCTACCAACTTTTAAAGGCAGCATTGTATGCTTGCTTTGAGTCATTTAGTTTACCCGATTGTCGTCCTGAAGCACTAATAAATGCATCTAATTGAAGGTAAAAGAATCATGCAAAAGGAATGAAGAAACTAGATGATTCTCTTCAGGTTCCATCTGATCAAGTAAAACTCTCAATGTAAGATTCTATAGTCCTTTGGTTTTAGCTTGAGTAAGCGGTCATGTAACTGAAATAACTTGATTCCCATCACCTCCACTTGCCTTTTTCGACGAGTTATGTTGTTTATAGACTAGACTTTCTTGGGTTAATTTCAAGCCAAGACGTTTCCCTCGATTATGGATCTATCTTAAGACAAAATTGTAGTTCTTGTGGTTAATTTAGTAAGATTACTTTCTTCTTCTTCTTCTTCTTCTTCCCCTTGGTTGGTAGTATTACTTAAAAAGATCATTAACTAATGAGCTATTTGATATCTAAGAATAGCCTAGAATGTAATTGCAATTTGAGATTCTATTCTAATTTTTGCATTTGAATGCATCTTTGAAAGGTGGAATTGCATTTCTCTAAAATAATGATTCCATCTTTGTGTAGGATTTCAATTCCTAAACTTAAAAGTTAGAACTATAATCCCATTGCAGGCGATTTTATTTTTGCTCTAGATCATTCCATTCCTTAAGAAGAGAAAGATGATGCATGTAGATTAAGAAGTTGAATGGTCTAATTGGTTATACAGTTATCAAGAAGATGGCATGTGATAGTATATAAATGCTACAAGTAGGCTTTTGCTTTTTTTTTTTTTTTTGGTTTCAATCAAGAAATTGTCACCATCCTTTACTAATTCACAAACACACACACACACATATAAACTTACACGCATGCACACACACGCATATATAAGGTTGTTAAAATCGCAATTTTAAGTAGAATCGCCAAGGAGCCTATAAAATCGGAATGTGGAAATGTAAGTTTTTACATTCTTTGTAAAATAACTTTCAAATATTGTAAATTTACTTATAGTAGTTATTAAAAAATATAATGGATAATATAATTAAGAAAATTCAACATATATTTTGGTCATAAATCGCAATAAAAGTCATGATATAGATAGCTAAGCATAAGTTATACAATATAAATAATCAATCACAAGTCCCAATAAAAGTTACGAATTCATAAATCATAATACAAAACAACGACTAAAATGAATCATCACAATTTCCATCATCTCTCCCATCTATATCACCATCATCATTTGCATCTTCATTATCTTCTTCTTCGTCAATGTCAACATCATTATGGGGTGTACTGCTACCAATGATTTTCATATTCTTTGATTCCAAATCTTTTGAAGTTCCCATTTGCATTTCAGCTTTAACATCATCTATATCATGAATTTCTAAATCATCTAAGATTAGGGACTTACTTCTAGGACTCTCCAAATTGACATAAGCACCTATTTCCTCCCCCTCCTCATCTTTTTCTTCACCCTTTGCACTTGGAAGGATATGTAACACACCCCCGTTCTCATTTGATGAGCTATACACATTTTCTTCTTCAACTATCTATTCATCATCAGATGAAAGATATTCAATAGTGAAAGTATAAGTGTCAGTAATGCATCTTTCTTTCCTATTTATTAATTTCAAGTTATGCATTACAAACACTAAATCATTTATCTTTTGTTGATGTAGCCTATTCCTCTTTTTCGTATGGACTTGAAAAAGAAAAAGATTATATAAAACTTTATAAGATTCATAATCTTAATAATATATACAATCAAATAAAAGAACTATTTGTATTATACCATTTCAAATGCACTCCAATTATGCTCACAACTTAAAGAACTACAAGCCAAACTTAAAACACGGATAGCAAACTTTTTTATGAAGATCACACTAGGTGGATTGGTCCAAGGATGATCGCGATCAAGTTAGGAGGATTGAACCGAGGAGCATGGTCCTATTTGAAGTGCAGAGCGAGGACATGGAAGTTAAGAAAGAGATTTAAGGCCGATAGCTTCAAGACTAATGAAGGTTGCGGGCCTTGGCGGTGTAAGCCGTTAGCCATAGAAGAAGGCCGCCGACCACTTAGGCAGGTGTAAATCCAAGGGAAGGCCGACTTGAAGAATTTTCAAAGCCGCTAGCTTTGGTACCGGCTTAGTCAACATTATAGGCCGATTTTATAATATTTTAGGCCGCTGACTTTGCTTGTTTGTCCTTTATTCGAATTAGGTTTTTTTGTGTCATTTTATTTACTCATTTATGAGGGGACTATAAATAGTCATTGTATACTCATTGTAAAAACATTCAAGAAAGTTTATTCACAAATTAGAGAGAGTTTCTCTTTTGGTTCTTGATAGAACCATCGAACTTATCAGATTTTAAATCCGTAGTGTTTATCCTAAACTTATCAATCGATCATTCCATAATCAATTGTGACATTAACATTTATACCAAGGTTCTTATCTCGTCTATAGACAATAGGTCATGGTTTCCATTGTTCTTGATAGATCTATAGGTTGTGAGGATTAGCAAATCTAGTTGTTGGGTTTTGTCACGGGTTGGTGAGGTTTACATTAGTTTGGCATTAGAGCAATCAGGTTTGTTAGGATTGTCTATCTTATTGTTATAATTGCTTGTTCTTAGATATAGGGTTTGGATAAAAAAAAATTGTTCTTTGAATTTCAATTTACAAGTAGATTTTGATACGATTGTTGTTGTTTGAAAAGAATCATGTACATTTCCTTTCTTAAGAATCAAAAAGAAAAAAAGAAGAAGAAGAAAATCCGTATAAAAGAAGAAGAAGAAAAAAAGTAAAAAAGGAAATTGCTGTTGATTGGGTTGTGTTGAGTTAGAATTGGAAATTGAGCAAAGGTTGTGTTACTGTTTGTGATTTAGAGTTTTTGGTGATCCTTAATTGAATTCTTAGCTTTTTATGAATTTTGCCAACTCGTGTTATGAAACTACTATTAGGAAAGTTAGGTGGATTTCTACAGGAACAAATCCGATTGGATTGTTAGTTCCAAAAGAACCAAAAAGAGGAAATTTTAAGTGGGTAAGGATTGGTACAAACAGTAGAGCAATTTGAGTGAAACATGTAAGCGAGTGAATTTAAGAGATTTTATTTTATTACTCCTGACATTTTCTTATGCAGCATAATGTTGAACATGAATTCTCCCGAAAGTGTGATGGGGGGGATTGATACGAAATTGATCATGGAAACTCTAATGAATGAGATGAGAAGAATGTTTAGAGTGGAGATGGATCAATTTCATGAACAAATGGAGCAGAACTTTGAGCAGTCACGGCTTGCTTCTACTGGGTGTAGGAGGGATAAAATGCCTAGAAGGGTAGTGCGCATAGAAGAAGATGACTGGGGTAGGGAAGGATCTGTAGTTGAATTTGATCAAGATTCATTTGTGGACTATAAGAGGAATGCAAGGAGGAATAGAGGGGCTAGAAATGAGGAAGATAACAACTTGGGAAATATAAAAATAAAAATCCCTTCCTTCCAAGGGAAGAATGACCCTGAGGTGTATCTAGAGTGGAAGAAGAAGGTGGAGTTGATTTTTGAGTGCCACAATTATTTTGAGACCAAAAAGGTAAAACTTGCTGCCATTGAATTTTTTTATTATGCAATTGTTTGGTGGGATCGGTTTTTATTAAATAGGAGGAGGAATAGGGAACCACTAGTAGAGACATGGGAGGAGATGAAGAGGATCATGAGGAAGCGATTTGTACCTACATACTACTATAAGGAATTGTACAACAAGTTATAAACCCTTAAGCAAGGCAATAGTAGTGTGGAGGAATATCATAAGGAGATGGAGGTTATCATGATTAGGGCTAGTATTAAGGAGGACTGAGAGGCGATTATGACCAGGCTCTTAGTTGGCTTAAATAGGGAGATTCAGAATGTGGTGGAGTTGCAGCATTATGTGAAACTAGATGATATGGTTCATATGGTTATTAAGGTGGAGAAGCAACTCAAGTGGAAGGGTAGTAGCACCACACGAGCCATATCAAGTTCTTCTAATTGGAGAATTGAAATAGGGGAGGAGGAGGAGAAATAGCCCCACTCTATACTAATGCTGGAACAAAAATCAGAATTGGCATCTCATGGGACTAGAGGTAAATCCGATCCTTCTACTTCTAGGAATCAAGATATTAAATGTTTTAAATGTCAAAGTAGAGGACACACAGCTAATCAATGTCCAAATAGAAGAGTTATGGTGATGAGAGATAATGGAGATATTGAAACTAATAGTGATTCGGAACATGATTCTATGCCACCATTAGAGGATGATGATGGGGAGGAATATGCTGTTTTGGGGGAGTTGTTGGTAGCCAGAAGAGCTTTGACTGTACAGGTTAAAGAAGATAAAAATGTGCAATGGAAGAATATCTTTCATATAAGATGCTTAGTTCAAAACAATGTGTGTAGTGTAATTATAGATACTGGGAGTTGTACAAATGCTGCTATGACGACCATGGTAGAAAAATTGGGGCTTCCTACAAGTAAGCATCCTTACCCTTATAAATTGCAATGGCTGAATGATAGTGGTGAAGTGAGAGTCATGAACTAGGTGTTGGTTTCTTTTAGCATTGGAAAGTATGGAGATGAAGTTCTTTGTGATGTAGTTCCAATGCAAGCTACACACTTATTATTAGGGAGGCCATGGCAATTTGATAAGCAGGTGAAGCATGACGGATTCACCAATAAGTACTCTTTTGTACATGAGTAGAAACATATTACTTTTTGTCCTGTGACACCTAGTGAGGTTTATGAAGATTAAGTGAGAATACAGAGCGAGAGAGAACAAAAGGGAATGAGTGGTAAAAATAAACTGAGTGTTATTGCAGAAGAAAAAGAGAGAGAGACTAAGACAAAGGAAAAAGAAAGTAAAGGAAAAAAATTGAGTGTTGAGAAAAAAATAAAGTGGAAAGAAAATTTTTATATGAGGGGCAGTGAGGTTAAGAATGCTCTATTTTCAGGAACAAAGAGATCTACTCAGATTCATGAGAAGGCTAAGCTCAATATTAAGCGACAAAAGGAGCAATATACAAAACAAGCCAACAAAGGATGCCATCAAATATTCTTTGAGCCTAGAGATTGGGTTTAAGTGCGCATGCATCAAAAGCGATTCCTAGCACTGAGGCAATCAAAGAGGCTTCCAAGAGGCGAGGGTCCATTTGGATTCCTCAAGTGCATCAATGACAACATTTACATATTAGAATTGTTAGTTAAGTATCAAACTAGTGCTATTTTTAACGTTACTGATTTAAGTCCTTATAATGCCGGTGACAATTTGAGGACAAATCCTTTTCAAGAGGAGGGGAATGGTGAAGATCACACTAGTTGGATTGGTCCAAGGATGATCGTGATCAAGTTAGGAGGATTGAACCAAGGAGCACGGTCCTATTTGAAGTGCGGAGTGAGGACATGAAGTCGAGGAAGAGATTTAAGGCCAACAGCTTTAAGACCAATGAAGGTCGCCGGCCTAAATGGCCAGTGTGGAGAAGAAGGTTGCCAGCCTAAGTGGCTAGCGTAAATCCAAAGGAAGGCTAGCTTGAAGAATTTTCAAAGTCGCCAGCTTTGGTGTCGGCTTAGTAAACATTATAAGCTGATTTTGTAATATTTTAGGTCTCCAGCTTTGCTTGTTTGTCCTTTATTCGAATTAGGTTTTTTGTATCGTTTTGTTTACTCATTTGTGAGGGGACTATAAATAGTTGTCGTATACTCATTATAAAAAAATTCAAAAAAGTTTATTCATAAATTAGAGAGAGTTTCTCTTTTGGTTCTTGATAGAACTATCGAACTTATCGAATTTTGAATCCGTAGTGTTTACCCCAAACTTATCAATTGATCGTTCCATAATCGATTGTGGCGTTAATATCTATACTAAGGTTCTTGTCTCATTTATAGATAACAGGTCGTGGCTTCCATCATTCTTGATAGATCTATAGGTTGTGAGGATTAGCAAATCTAGTTGTTGGGCTTTGTCATGGGTTGGCAGGGTTCACATCACTTTTGTAGTTCTAGGCATTCATCTCCATATGAATCCCGCTATTTAGTTAGAGCTTTTTTATCTCTTGCTAATCTTATAACTTCAATACCAAATAGTCCGTTAGCATCCTAAACCTTTTAAGTTGTATATAAATCTCACACCTTTCAGTTGGATTAGAAACTATATGCTCTATGCAACCATATAATCCAATCTTAATATCAGCATCAACATTAAAATCAAGACTATAATGGTAATGGGGGTTCAAATAATAAGCTACAGTATGTAATGGTCTATAAAGTTGAAGCTCCTATCTCTTATCAATAATATTGAAGATAGGTCCATAACTACATTGAATAAATACGATTTCAATTTATAAATGAAACTTTAAAATAAACACTAAAGAAAAAAATATATATAGCTAATAAGTTGAGATATTACCTTTTCTTGGTATTGTTGAAATTTGCTTTAATTTTCTCTTTAACACGATCCATTTTTGGATAAATGAAACCTATAGCTGGTTGTTCATTAGAATCCTCTAATCTGAGCACTTTAATCAAGGGAAATGCAACTTTAAGGCAAATAATAACATTATTCCAAAACTTATTATCCAAAATCGCTTGTTGAATCCACTTTCCATCACTTGTGGTTGAGTACTTACATGATTTCCAGTGAGTTGAAGTGAATATCATCATTAGTGCACTCTTCAACTCACTAAGGCAACCTAATGTTAAATAGGAAGTGGCAAAATGAGTTACACCAAGTCTAATTAAGTGCCTCCCTTTAGTGCATCTCTTTAATATTGAGATAAGTATAGTCCTGAAATAAGTATATGTAGTAATTTGCCTCCCTTTTGCAGTTGTTCCATGATGGATCTTTAAATTCTTCTCAAAGTCCTCTAAGATTAGATCAATGCAATATGTTGCACAAGGTATCTAACATAAGGATGTTCTTTTCTCCATCAATTTTTCCCCTACTGCTTTATAATTTGCAGCATTATCTGTGATTACTTATACAACATTCTTCTCTCCAACCTTCTTCATAATATCATCTAACATTGCAAAAACTTTGTCTGTTGTCTTAGATATATTAGAAGCATCTATAGACAACAAGAAGACCGTTCCTTTGGAGCTATTCACTAAGAAATTGCATATGGAATGTCTCTTTCTATCAGTCCATGCATCAAACATAATGGAGCAACCTGTTTTTTTCCATTTAGCTTTGTAGTCTTCAAGTAATTCCATTGTTTGAGCTACTTCTTTCTTAAAACAAGTTACCCTTAACTAACGATAAGAAGGAAGTTTAATACCACAACCATATCTACTAATCACTTGAAGCATCTTAGTAAACTCTAGATTTTTTACACAGTTAAATGGAATTGCACTAGTATAGAAAAAATGAGCAATTTGTTGGCTACATTCTTCTCTCAAATCTTTCTTCATAATTTGGTTAATTGTACCTTAGCTTGCTTGTGTTCCACTTCCACCAATTTTTAATTTTTTTTCTTCAAAAAGAAATCCATGCAATTCCTTTCTTTTTTTCTTTATGGATGTTTGCTCCACTTCATCATCATCACCATCATAATCCTCAATGCTATGAATTTGCTTTCTTTTCATTTATGGTATTTTTGCCACTTTCAACAACATTGTTAACATTTCATTTTTGACACCATCCGGGACACTGCTACATGCCTCTACATCTTTACCCGTACACTCCAAGTGATCGTTGAATCTATAAATGCCTCAACTAATAACATTGTTACAATACTTGCATTTTACCTTTTCTCCATTGTTGTCTACATCAATTCCATGCTCCCAACTAACATCAGATCTACTTCCAAGTGCATTCTTCCTTTTAGAGCTCTCTTTAGATGATTTAGAAGATGACATTTTAACTCAACTAATACTTAAAATCCTGTAAGGAAATAAAAATAAAGAGTAAGTATAAAGTATAAAACTAATTATACTTCTTAACTACTTCGATAAAACCAATTATAAATAGATATCTTTCTTAACTATCTAGATAAAACCAATTATAAATAAAGCCAACTAGCACCCATAGAACCTTAAGAAAAGGATGAATCAATTGCATAAAAAAGGAAACCAAATACTTTATTAGACCTCCATCGAGACATGTCCAACATCAAACCACTAAAACAAAAGAAGAAACAACCCTAAAAAGAAGTTGCCACATCACAATACACTAACAACCCCACCCTTCTTTTGTCAAATGGCTTTTCTTAATCAATAGTACAAATTTGGCATTTTCAGCTTGTCAACTCGCTATAACGTTTTGGGAGAAAGACTAGGAAAAAATGAACTTCATATACTCAAGTTATTAAAGATTTTCTTCATGGAAGTCACTCATTTTTTAGCTCATGTAGGTGTTGAGCAATGGGGATAACTTGCTAATATAACTTCTTGTTTGTGGTTTTGGCTATAGCCTATAGGGAGAAACTATTATTGTAGTGTTACCATGGGATGAGTGGTAGGATTTTGAGCTCAATAAGGATGGTTCTAATCCTCATATTACACTACTTCCACTGCAGCTGCATACAGACATGTGAGCAAAAGCATGGATAGACAACCTATAGCTATCAATTATAGCTAATCAGAAAAGCTTATGGCCAAACAGTGGAATCAAAATCACGAATCAAGTGCTTATGTACTCTAACTCTTAGCAAGTGAATCACGAATCAGATAGTGAAAAGCTTATGTACTCTAGCTCAACCTGTCTCAACTCTTAGTAAGTGATTGTTATAGTTGTAAGGTACTTTTCCTAGAAGAAAAGGAGACTAAGTCCTAAGGTATGTTCCAAAAAAATTTAGTTCAAATTTATAATTCCAAGAAAGGAACAATTGTAACATACTATTCTAGTGTTCCTTTGGACAAAATCTTCAACAAATTAAGTTTAAGGCATCATTTAACAACCAAACGAAGAAACCCTCATATAGAAAAAGGAATTGAGAAATGGAATCATGAATCAAGACAAGTTAAATAGAAAATACCCATAACAATAGGAAATAAAAACCCTAGAAGTGATAAACTTGATTACTTGAAAGGTTGAAATGGATGCGAACTGCAAAGGCAAATAGCAGTTCACTACAACTTTGTCACTGTGAAGATTGGTTTTGCTATGATTGCGAAGTGAATGGAGATGCAATTTTGCTCGACGCGACTGCCTTGATATTATTGTTGTGACTTATCACTTGTGAGAATTGAGAAGTGAATGCTTGAACGAAGATGCGAAGGCTAAAGACAGGAATGAAATGAAGATGAAAGAATAGAGTTACAGAATGTAGAAGACACTAGACACTAGATAGAAATGAAATTAACACACGACCACGACTTGGGCTGGGTTTATTTTAAACTTGGTGGCTTGTTGTAGTCATGGACTTGGACTGAAATGGTGCAGGATTTGCAATTTTACTAAACTCAGTTGAAATACTATTCAACTCACGATTTTACATTTCCACTAACAGACTTGCGATTTTACAACAATTTCACCTTCAAATCGATTTTGTATGCAAGTTGAAAATGAGTATGCTAACAAACTCATAAACTCGTATAAAAATACGAGTTATCTCACGATTTTGATAACCATACATATATATACATTAGTATGGAAATAAATAGAATATTCGAACTCAATAGTATAGTTAATATTGACAATTAATAATATTGTTTTCAAGAGAAAAAAAAGTATTACCAAATGTATAGAATAATTATAATGAATGTAGTTTTTAGAAGTTGTGATAATTAGGAAGAGGTAGAGTGTGAGGTGAGATAGTGCGTTAAGGAAGTTATGTTACTTCCTAAATTATTTTTCTAAGAATGTCCCTAATGATTTTTTTTTTCACTTATAAGGTGGGTAGGTCAAACTCTTCCCTGAATAGTAATATTGGTAGGGAAACATGTAGTGGTAGAGTACCTTTAGCTACATCATTACTATAAGACCTTCATAGTACCAAAGCACACCCAATAATAACAAAAAGAACCTTTGACTAAGGTCCTTTACTCACTCACAACAGTAAATATTAAATATTTAACACTAACAAGTCAAAGGAGTATAGGCTATTATCATAACAAGTTTTTAAGATAAGTAATAAAATAAAGATAGGATATAATTGAACATATTAGGGTGACTTGTGCAAGCATTACCTAGGGTTGATTTGACTTTCCTTTTATGATAACTAGAGTGGTAGAGCTCTATGCTCATTGAATGTTGTCTCATTTGTTTATTAGTTTAAGTTATGACATGGCATTTCTTTAACAACAATTCAACACATACAACCAAACCACTAAGCCCTGCTATGAGCTATCCCTTTACTTAAGTGTAAAATAGGATTGATAAGGTATCTAGTAATTGAATGTTATCTAGGAAGATGGATTAGATAAGTATAATTTATATCAGTAATTACTTAGGAGCAATGTCATCTTTTGTGGATATTCATGGAGATGAGACTAAAAATGATGCAATGCTTACATACTTACTCAAGAGAATTATACAAATATAACTACCTCCAATAAGATACAGGGAGTAGAGGGTCTTCCAATTTGAAGTGTTTTCTTTTCCATCTAAAAGGCTAATTGTGGGGTACTAGTTGGTAGAAGAGTGAAACCATCAACAAGCATCTTCTTGAATTGAAGTTCCTTCTTAATCTCTTATAGCAAGATTTTGTTTATTTATTTATTTTTTTCATCTATGTTAGTTGATGTATCAACAACAGCTACGTAAGATAGTATGGAATTAAATGGAATGTCCGAACTCAATAGTATAGATAATATAGATAGTTGATAATATTATCTTGAATTAAGAACTATTGCCATATATAAAGAGTAATAATAATTGTTGATACTATTAAAACATTGGAATGTAGTTTTCATAAGCGATGATAACGAGGAAGCAGTGGAGTGTAGGGTGGGATAATGGGTTAAGGAAGTTGTGTTATTTACTAAAGTAATTTTCTAAGAGCTTTAATAATAATTTATTTCATCAATAGAAATTTAAGAAGACAATAGTACATTAATGTTTTTTCAAAGATCATATAAGACGTAAAAGTAGTGCCTGGACTTTAATATAATAAAATAACATTATGGATAATAGGGAATGGGAAAAGGAAAAGGAAAATAACTTAAGAAGCAAAGGCAATGGCAGCAAAGTCCCATCTAATCAATGAGTGGATTGAAGATGTTAAACATTATAGAGGTCATTTCAGTAATTGAAGGCCAATTTAATGTCATGGATTAGTTTAATGAGCTAGTGATTGGATGCATGAAACTAGGCTCAATTAGGAATGTTTTATGGAAATTTGGCTTGATAGGTTCAAAATATGGATTGCTAAACTAGTTTTTCGTGCCTAACCTTACTTGGTTGTCTCATGTGCGAAAAGTAGACTTGGAATAACTTTTGATAAGCTTGTTTAGGCTTCATTTGGCCTTAAATGGAGTAAAATAAGCTTTATATGTTATAAGTTATTAGGCTTATGCAAGTCCAAGCCTAAGCCTAAGCCTAAGCCCATGATCTATATAAGAAAAGAACGGATGGATATAAATCGTTGAATCATGGCTATTGACAACACATATCTTAGCTATTATCTCAAAACAACCTAATGGTTAATATTAGCCTCTAAAATCTATAAATAGAAGGCTAATCATCTCATTTGAGGCACATTTGATATTCTACAAGATTTGAGATGAATATAGAAGTTTTGCTGAAACACATTTATAAAGATAAAAAATTACTTTGTGAAGAACAAATCAAGTACACTTAAGATCATAGCATCAAATCTACTATTATACGCACGCATTCGAGACACTGAGTTTGCCTGTTCCTCTTTCCATGCCTCTATCTATCACATTTATACATGTATCATCAAATCAAGTAATCTCCAGAATTGACCTACACGTGCAGTGCATGTGATTGATCATCAACAGCTACCTACTATATAAATGTTCAAACAAGTACGATACTCTTGTAATCCCTAAATCGCTCGTTATTCACTTTCTCTTTCCTTTATATTCCTCAAAGCTTAGAGTTCATATATAACTTTCTTTTTCTTTTTTATCCTTTTTTCTTTTTGTGTCTATTGATCTTTGTAAGAGAGTTCGAAAGGAGTGAGACTCGATGGCTATAAAGCATTTATTGAACCTAACTTGAAGACTGAAAAAAGCTAATAGCTATAGTTCATCCATAATAAAAATGCAGAGCCTTTGATCCACATCAACCTTACTAGCAATAGCTACCTTTGTAGCATCCCTACTCTTATTGTGAGTGAATTGAATGACCCATTTTAAGTGTAGGTTATAGCCCATCGTGGTCATTCTTGCCACCTTAAGCTTAGATGTGTGTAGAAACTTTATTTTTTTAAAAAAAAATTCAACCTTTTTATTTTTTAAATGATATTATTTCAGTTAATTAATATATATATATATTGTATTTCTTTATTAAATTAATTATGTAGATCGTTTAGAGCATGCTATGTGTCATATACTGACAAAAAATGAAATGGTGTCAGGACTTAAATGAAAATAAAAAGATCTAGAACTTTAATAGAAAATTGGTAAAATATTAAAGAATAAAAGTATATTTTTCCTTTTCTAAAATCTTATAAAATTCAATTCGAATTCTTTAAACATTTTGTTTGAATCTTGTACTACACATTTGACTGAAGTAATCTTGTCATGCAAATAAAATAATTGATAAACAATTTATTCCAATCTCTTATAATTAGATTTCAACAAAGTGCTTACTCTAAGGAAAGTCACCCTTTGACATTACTTTGTTGAATTTTCTCAAGGAGTTTTTTTTAACAAAGCATTGTTTTCTCTACTTTTTCTTTTAGTAATACTTCATCCACATGACATCTTTTTGAGATTTGAATGAAGTGCCAAAGTTTTGAAGAAAAAAAAGTTTTATAACTCCCATCATGTAAAAAGATTTTTAAAAATGCAGTAGTGCTTAATAAACATTATTTACATGTTGTAAATGGTCATTTAAAGCTTCTGTATTGGTCAAGTATAAATTTGTTTGTTTTATCACATCAAAATAGTTATTAAACTCTTAAGAGTAAAACATTTATTTTTTTATATTTTATGTTCCCTCTAATTTCAATTTATCAAGTTTAAACTTAATGTTGGACTATTACAATACATATAAGAAATGCATGTACTAAATAAAAAATATTTAAACTGCTTAACATTGAATATAAAAATCATTATTGAAAAGAATATTGTAATATTTGTTTATATTGATTGTCTCATAGGAAGTATCGTTGTAAAAAGACTTCCACTATCCTCTACTAATCTACTCATATTTAACTATATACATTTTATAGTCCGGAATAAAATGGAATGTGAAGACCTAATAAAATAGATAGTAAGCAAAATTACAAGCAGTCAAATCAACGTTTGAGGTCGAGTTTAAATAGAGGATTGAGCTTTCAAATAATTAAAATAGATAATCAATATTATATTAAATAGTTAAAATAGAGAATCAAATTTTTAAATATTTAAATAAAGAATTAACGTTATATTAAATAGTTTAAATAGAGAATTCGCTACTATTTCGTAAAAATACTAAGTGGTTTAAATAGAAAAATTATTATTATCTATAATAATGTTATAATGAGATTTTTTGTTTGAACTATTTAATATAATATTGATATTTTATTTGAACCACTTACAAGTTTAATTTTCTATTTAAACTTAACTTCAAACATTAATTCATTTGCTTGTAATTTTCTCTATTGTTATTAGTAATTGATATTATTGTTTTAAATTGAAAAAGTATTATCAAATGTACACAACCATTAAAATTGTCGATATTATTAGAATATTGGAATATAGCTTTTAGAAACAAGAAGTGGGATTTGAGGTGGGATAATGGGTTAAGGAAGTCGTGGTACTTTCTAAATTGATTTTGCATGTCACTAATAATAAGAATTTAAGGAGATAAAAGTAAATTAATATAGTTTTTTCCCCAAAATCATATAAAACATCAAATCGGTTTTAATACAATAGTAGATAGAGTAAATGATTATTATCCCAAAATTGTGGAGGCAAGGGCAATGGGCCTGCTAGGCCCATCGGACACTGCGAATGGATTGAAGGCGTCAAACATTCAAAGAGACACGGTACTCCCGATATCTCCAAATCGTTCGTTGTTCTCCCTCTCTCTCTCTCTCTCTTTCACTTCTAATTACAAACCCTAGACATATATAACTTTTAATATTTTTTCTTGGGTCTGTCGATCTTTGTAAGGGAGATCGAGTTCGAGTGAAGTGAAGATTCCATGGCCACGAAGCAACTGCTGAACCTTGCTCGAAGGTCGAAAAGGGCTTGTAGCTGTAGTTCCTCCATAGGCATCCGATCCGCGTCAACCTCACCAGCAGTAGCCACCTCAGCGGCATCCCCATCCGCTCCCGCACCAAATGTTATGGTCTATGACCGTCTTGCTGAAACCGTCAAATCGAAGCTGAAGCAACTTGAGAGTCCCGACCCTAGATTCCTCAAATATGGCTCCCCAATTCCCACCCTCACCGACCACACTCGCATCCTCTCCGCTCCTCTTACCCGCGTCACTACTCTCCCCAACGGCCTCCGCGTCGCCACTGAGTCCAACCTCGCTATCAAGACTGCCACCGTCGGTGTTTGGATCGATGCTGGATCTCGATTCGAGACTGACGACACCAATGGAACCGCCCATTTCCTTGAACACATGATTTTCAAGGGTATCCTTTTTCTGTTAGATTTAATTTACTTTATTAGCTATTAAATGCTAACTGCTCTTAAAATAGAGAATTTGATTGCATTTCATTTCATTAGATTAGGTTAGATTCGATTTAGGAGGAAAAAGGGGTTCAAATATTGAACTATATTTACTTATACAGGTACTGAGAGGAGAAATGCACGGCATTTAGAAGAAGAGATAGAGAACATGGGAGGGCATTTGAATGCATACACCTCGAGGGAGCAGACCACTTACTACGCTAAAGTAATGGATAAGGATGTAAACAATGCCCTTGACATTTTGGCTGATATCTTGCAGAACTCCCGATTCGAGGAGGGCCGTATTAACCGTGAACGCGATGTTATTCTACGCGAAATGGAGGAGGTCTGATGATCATCATTCTTATTTTTTTTCATTCTGTAGGCACGAAGCTGACTAGTATTGGTTTTTTGATTTTCTAGGTTGAGGGACAAACCGAGGAGGTCATTTTTGATCATCTCCATGCAACGGCATTTCAGTACACTCCTCTTGGAAGAACCATTCTTGGACCTGCTCAGAACATCAAGACGATCACCAAGAACCATCTTCAGAGTTATATCCAGACTCATTATACTGCTCCTCGCATGGTATTATGTTATTATCATCTTCTTGCTCCTTACACATTGGGCCATCCTTTCCGAAGAATATTGAATATTCATCTTTTCAATAGGTTATATCTGCTTCTGGAGCTGTGAAGCACGAGGATATTGTTGAGAAAGTAAAGAAGTTGTTTACTAAACTATCATCTGATCCAACCACTGCATCTCAGCTTGTTGCGAAAGAACCAGCTATTTTTACTGGCTCGGAGGTGGGAATGAACTTCACAACCACTTGTTTGATTGTTAATTCTTCTTCCAAATAAGTTAATTACTTGCTCTCCATTATGGTGACAGGTTAGGATAATCGATGATGATATTCCTTTAGCACAGTTTGCGGTTGCTTTCAGCGGGGCATCATGGACGGATCCAGATTCAATTGCTCTAATGGTGATGCAGGCCATGTTAGGCTCATTTAACAAAACTGCTGGAGGTGGAAAGCACATGGGGTAAGCCATTTGTTATCTAATTTATTTGTTCTTTCCATTAGACTTGGCACTTACCTGGTTTTGCAAAATATGTGAAACAGTTCTGAGTTGGGCCAGAGGGTTGCTATTGACGAAATAGCTGAAAGTATGATGGCTTTCAATACCAACTACAAAGATACTGGTCTCTTTGGTGTTTATGCTGTGGCTAAGGTGAAGTATAAAATATGTATCTTCATCAGTTGTCCTTCATGTTATTATAAATGTCATTTGCATTGTTAACCTCTTCCAATAAATCCCATTGAAATCATTTGTTGAGATTGGCAATTTCTCTTGTGGACCATCATCTGAAGCTCTAAGCTGCTTCTATTAAACTGCCTTAGAGAAATCTGATTTGTAGAACTGAGTTTTTTCTGTTATATTAACACCTTTTCTTGGGTAAGTTGTTTTGTTAGTACTTTGTCGTTTCCACCTTTGACAGAGGTATTGGTTAAGAAGATGATGTTCCTGTGTTCATTGTAATATACTTAGCAAAACTTATTAACTTAGTTGAAATGAAAACTTCGGATTGATGATCCTCTTATTCCTTCAGCCTGATTGCTTGGATGATTTGGCCTATGCCATTATGTACGAGATTACCAAGTTGGCTTATCGTGTCTCAGATGCTGATGTTACTCGAGCTCGGAATCAGGTTGGATTGCTGATGGTTCTGTACTTTCTTAGTTCAAAGTTCGAACTTGCTGATATGGGCTTAAATTGTTAAGTACTTTGTTTTATTGGAAAATTTTGGTGGAAGTAAATATTTATTTGACGAATGATATTATTTTGAGAGTATTTTTCTTGTCAAGGAGATTCTGTTTGTAGTGAGGTGCTATGTTTTGTCTACTTTGCATATTCTATTTTGTTAGGATATCTTGAGTCTTAGCTAATCTAATAGTTAAGTTCACTGTGCACTTAAGTCAGTGGAAATTATTACTACAATATTCCCTGATGAGGGATCTTTTAAATCATGCTTATACCAGCTTTTTGGTGCCCAATCACCCAGCCCTCCTCTTTACCATTTCTGTGTAAGGAGTTCCTACGGTAAACTTTTCTTTAAAGGCTACTCACTGAACTTACTTTTTTAACCAGAAAAAATGAATCACTAATTATACTGTATTGACTTTGTATGGATACTATTGGGATAACGTTTTTGTTGCATGTGTTAAAGGATTTGTCTAGCTTTATACTTGTAGAATAAGGTTTAGTTCTTGCTGCTAAAAAGAGAATAAATGTGACTTTAGACCAGAGAGAGAGAGAGAGAGAGAGGGGGGGGTGGGGGGGGGGGGGGGGGGTGCAGAGCATCTCAACTTGGGTCTGGAAGATTCTCGGAGGTACCAGAAAGAAGTATATATATTATGCAGATTACCATTTGCCATACTCTGGTTAAGAGGTTCTTCCTTTGAATAATAAATGTTTTTGATGCCATTTTAATGTCTTGTTAATTTTGATTCTCTTTTGAGCTAATTTTCTTTACAAACTACTGCTATATGTAACAGAATGATGTATATAAAGGAAATTCATTATCTTTAGTGTTATGATGTGTTATTTATATTCTTTATTGCAGTTAAAATCTTCTCTTCTTCTCCACATAGATGGAACTAGCCCTGTGGCAGAGGATATTGGACGCCAGGTAAGACATTTTTGTTTGTGAGTTCAAAATTGAATTCTCTATATGGCCAATTCTCAAAAATTCCTTATCTTCATCTTATGAAAGCTTGATGTTGGTTTACCCTTTTAAGTCTTCTTTGATATAGTCTGGTAGATAGAAATTGGTGCTAAGATGCATATAAAAGAGTGATCACAGAGGAATGTGAAGAACGTACCATTATGTGTTTATTAGACATTGTTTTTTGAATGTGTTAAAACTAAAAATGATATTGATTGAAATTGGGGATTAAAATATTGATCATATTGAATATAAGATGAAAAGATACACAATCCACAGTAAATTGCTTCTAAACATAGAGCTTAGAGCTATCAGTAGTCATTGAGGAATTAAAATATTGATCATGTTGAATATAAGATGAAAAGGTACACTCCAGAACAAGTTCCTAAACACAAAGCTTAGAGCTCCTCACCCACTCTGTACTAGAGAAAAATAAGACAATGACTAACTCCTGTCTCACCACCACTCTTCCTATTTATACTAGTCTATTTGCATGCCACATGTCTACTGCTCATTGGAATTCATAGTTACTGTACAATCACTAATACTTACTATACTAATACTACTAATAACCGTATCTAATACCTAAAAATGCTGCCATCTTAAGTGTTGCCTTGGACAAAGAGCTGAGGCACTGAAAAAGAAAGCAGAAACAACATGCACCATAAATTGCCTCCATCAAGCACAACACAATTATCAAAAGGAAGGAAGTGCCAACATCTACCTTTGTAACAACCACAACCCTGCTTCATCATCGAAATCCCTTAATGGATGTTCTTCATCATCAAAACCCCTTAATGGATGTTCCTTTTTGGAAAAAAGGATTGGTAGCTACACCTATCTTGTTCCAAATGAAAGCAAACTCGACAGTGATATACCATCTACTGAGCACCAATGTGCACTTTGGCTGACCCTCCTTTGGAAGTGTCTCATTAGATGTGATACCCAACTCAGCTTCAAATTTCTTCCAAATCGTAGTTTCTCCATCAAGCATATGTAATTAAGGCAAGTTAGATCTATTTACATGACCGATATCTACAAGCTTTGCCACAACCCCCTTTTTCAACGAATGTAGCTAATACTGTACCATTTGACGTAACATTGGTATCCTGAGGATCTATTGAATTTCCATTGTCAAGAAAAATTGCCGTTGCCTCAGGTGTAACACGAATTGACTCATCATCCACGGTGTTTGCACTGGACTTAATTTCTTCGAATTTCTTCCCAAAATCCTCAAACAATTGCTTTCATGTCTTACATGGTGAGGACTCTCCTTGGTTTTTCATTCGACTTATGAGTTGTTTGAGCAAATGCTCATGTCTTCCTTTTTGTACTCACATCAGAGTGATCCTTCCTATCAATGAAAGCAACTTTCTTGTTGAACACACCCGTAACCTTCTTTTGCCTTCAAATCTATTATTCACATTTGAAGACTTGTTTATTCACTTGATTGATTTGGATCAAGATGATTGGAATTAGCTAAATTACCTCCTCTTAGAACCGGGGAATTTAAATATTGATTATATTGAATGTAAGATAAAAAGATACACACACTGGAGCAAATTGCTTCTAAACACGGAGTTTATAGCTCCTTATCCACTCTCTACTAGAGGTAATAAGAAAATGGTGTCCTCTCTCATCATTATCCTCTAATTGTATGATAACTCCTCATTGGACTTTCTAATTACTATACTATTACTATTATTTACTATACTAATACTACTATTAACTGATTACAGATATGCTTAATATGGATGGGGTGTAGCTGAGTTGAGTCATGTCAGCATAGTTCTGAGCTTGAGTTTGACTTGAATTGTATTGGCAAAGCTCTTTGTTTTTTTGAAAGTTATTTCTCTTTTAATGAAAATGGAATTAGAGCTTGAACTGGACTATAGAACTCTGCTGGGTTTGATTTAAAGCAAGAATGACTCGAGGTTGAATAGATGACCTTAGAAAGAAGAAAAATTTGCACTTTTGAAGCATTCTTAGCAACTTTTTTAGTTATTTTTATATCATCTGTATGATACTTATCAGTTCCATATAGAAAGTTTCTTATGTTAATTTCTGTAAATTTTGGTGAGTTAATCTTTGTTTGTCCATACTTGCAGCTGTTAACATATGGCCGAAGAATTCCTTATGCTGAATTGTTTGCACGGATCGATGCTGTTGATGCGAGCACCGTTAAGAGAGTTGCAAATAGATTTATATATGATCGAGTAAGAACCATAAAACTTGTGGTAGAAATTAACCACTCATTGTCCTAGGTAAGTTAATGTTTTTACCATTATATTTCCTTTGCAGGATGTTGCGATTGCTGCGATGGGCCCGATTCAGGGTTTGCCTGATTACAACTGGTTCAGACGCAGGACCTACTGGAACCGATACTAGTTTCGCTTTTTGTTTTCATTCCCGGCAACATTCTTGTGTTCCTTACAGCTCATGTCTCTGAGTGACCCTGGGGCTCAAATTTTTGCCATTGTTTTAGATTATTCTGGCTGTACCATTTTCATTTCTAAAATAAACAGTGCCGTGACCCGCCTTCTTTTTCAATCAATCTAGGTGGGAGAGAGGGCTTTCTTTCTTGATGATGTATTTAATGTGCTGCTAATCTTTGTCAGCGACTCAGCGTATACCTTTTTTCTGTAATTTGCTTTGTTGATGCGCATTGGTGCCTGTAGGGATGATAAAGCTCGCATAAAAGATTCCAATTTCAAATCAGGGCATGACTGTACCTTTCTTATTGTAAGCTGGATACAATTGATTCGGTTGAATAAGTTCATGCGTAATCATGATGAACAAGGTGCTGAAATGACATCACCACTTTGCCAAATCCTTTCTGCACACAGGAATTGAAGGAACAGAAGATGGAAGGCAAAGGAGGTTGATGAAGTAAAAGGATGAAGAAGAAAAGGGCGTAAACGGAGAAGGGTAAAGAAGAAACAGCCAAAGAAAATGCTCTGGAGAAGGATAAGAAAGAGGTGAAGGGTGATGAGGTTGAATAATCAGAAACTGATGTATATTCAAATCAGAACCTTACACTTCAACCTTCTCAACTTCTCGTATTTTTGTTGTTAGGGTTTCAGGGAGGGGAAAAAAATGGATGTCAGACATTTTGTAGGACACTAAAATTTGATTCCCTTAAAATGGTGAGAATCTTATGTGTGAGATTGCTTTTTTTGGGTAAACTGTTTTTTTTTTTTAAATGGTTTCAGGATTTTTTTTTTAAAACAGTTTTGAGAAAAGTAATTATTGGAATATTATTTTGAAATTAGAGGTTGGGATTGCAATTTTTATACGATTTTCATAAAAAAGTTTAACATGGGTGAAATCTATTTTCCTGTTCTTTGGAGTTGGAATTTGGTGAAATGGGTTCTTATGAAAATGAGTGATCTAATTCTGAAAAATTTCAAACTCACAATGTCATATAGTCGTTATAAAAAGTTTTTAATAACTTTTTTAATCTATATAACATAGTAAACTTGTTAAGAGGATAAACTTGTGATAATTTTAAAGTTCATAATATAAATTAATTAGAGAAAAAAATGATTTTATCAATTTATTTAAATTGTATAAGTATAACTATATAGATAAAGCAAACAAAATTAGAAATACGTACACATTTTAGGAAAATGGAAAAAAATTGTATAATTATGTAGCCAAGTATATTTCTAATCCCATTATCAACGTTGTTTCTCATAATGACTACATCTATATTGTGTTGAACTCTTTCCAATTTGGAAAGAGCTACTAAGTCCTTCAATGTTAGGGATAGGTGTGGGCATGAAATGGTGGCTCATCCCATTAAATATACTAAGTATCTATTTACGTGAATCCCTCCATCATATATGGTGTACTTGAATGTCTTTCCATTGGATTGATAGTAGATATTGGATCATTGTAAAATGGGAGAAGATGAGCCGTCAGTGAGTAGTGGATGGTGAGGCATCTACAGGAGGATTAAGAGATCGATCTTGCACTACCTACTGATGACGACCCCTACCACGAGCCTGTCCCTCTTCCTTAAGTAGCATAAGGTGGAGGCATCTTTCAAATGGTACTTCTAATGATCCAGAGGGAATAATATAACAACACCATGACCTCGAAGGAGATGCCTCCTAGTAGCTGCTACAGCTTAGGTTTCTTTTAGGGAATCTACTAACTTAATTTAAGCGAAGCAATTCGATATATTAATAATACAATGCAAAAAACATAAAAGTATAATGATATGGTTAAAGTAACTTACTAGGGCACTGAGTATGGCTTTGGTGTGGCTAATGTACTATCGTGTGACACTGTGGTACCAAGAGTAATACTTGGAATCTACCTCACCTAGCAATGTGTTGTTGAACTTTAATTGAACGATAAAGAATCACTGCTCCTCCCATTGCTAGATGTAAACCACATGTCTCCTTCTCCAATCCTCATTAGTTATCCCTCTAAGATAGATCCTATGGAGGGAAGGAGATGTGTCGCATTGCTATGGTATCCTTTAGATCTTACCAAATTGCCACATTACTTGATCAAGACAGCGCCACTCTTAGGGCCGGTAATGCGGGCCAAATGGGCCGGCCTGCCCCAACCCGCACCAGCTCGTGGGTCGTCGCGGGCTGGCCCGTAGTGGCCCGCAAATCTCGCGGGTCAGCAAAATCAGCCTGCCCCGCCCTGCGGGCCAAGCGGGCTGGCCTGCGACGACTCGCACCTGTGTCATCCTCATCCATCCTCACCAATCAGTGACTCCGTCGACTCCGTTAGCCACCTCGAGTCCTGGACTCTGTCGACCGCATCCTCATCCGCAGTGTCCGTCGACCGCATCCTCATCCGCAGCGTCCGTCGACCGTCATCCTCACCTCCACTCCTTGCTCGTCCGTCGACCGTCATCCTCACCTCGACTCCACGCTCGCCCGTCGACCGTCGTCACCTCGACTCCTCCGTCCTCCCTCGTCCGTCGACCGTCGTCCTCGCCTCGAGTCGACAGTCTTCGACGAGGCCCTCGGGAGGCAAGTCATTTGGGGAACCTGACCACTCGGCCACTCTCCCCTTCCCGGGCCGTCAGCGACATTTCTTTCTAGTGATTCCTTCTTTCGTAACATGTCGATTTGTTGTGGATTGGACGATGGAAAAAACAGCAAGCCACCCCCTTCTGGACAACATCTACCTACACAAGCTCGATCAGGATTCAGGAGATAGGGAGGATTCGGGAGAGCAGAGCCCTCGCCCGGCGGGTCCTACATTGCTAAACATGTGTTGCTGTGCTGGAGACTGGAGTGCCGGCGGGGTTCATCTCCGATTGCGGGTCCGCGGGCCAACCCGCGCCGGCGAGAACTTGCCCGCCCCGCCCCGCGGGTCACGCGGGCGTGGGTCAAAATGGCCCGCAGCTTCAGCGGGTCAAAATTTTTGGCCCGCCCCGCAATTCCCACCCCTAGCCACTCTACAATATGAAAGCAAATTAGAGGCACTCGAGCATGTCAAATATTACTCCCTTCCTAACAAGAAAGGGGAAGTTGCTCCAAGATACCATGTGCATAAGGCATCTAACTAATTTAAAGGAAATTAAGTTATTAAGTGAACAATAGATAAGTAAAGTAAACAATATTAAATTAACTAATGTACTATACTTGCTCAAGCGTTTGTCGATTCAGAGCATCTCGATACTACGTAAGAACATAAGTGGTGAGCTACATGGTGTTAAACACAGCATGCCAACAACATGCCAAAGGAGTATCATGAGGAATGTAGACCTGGCATTAAATCGAAGTGATGCGTGGAAATCTATCCTAAGTCCAGATCTATAAAAGAATCATAAGTCTTCCAATCTCCTGTGTGGATGCGTTAATAGCACAACATAGGAATCTATGCAACCAGGGTAAGCATGCTGCCTCTTAGCTATATTGCCCTGTCACTTGAAAATCTTTCAAAAGTGGGAAAAACATCAAGTGAACTAGGCTAAAAGATTTATCACCAAAGACGATTCCACCAATTATTTGGAAGATGTATGCATGTGCATACTGCATGATGGATAAATCATCTGCATTGTTTGGTAGTCCCTTAAAAGAATTCTTTAACTAGGACATCTTAAGCTATCCCTTGGAGATATCGTAAGGGTCAGGCCTAACTCCAAGTAAGCACTTACACTCGTCTACCTAATGTAAGCTAGTGACACCAGTGACTACATGCTTATCAATGGGCAAACTGAACTGCACCACCACATCTTGTAAGGCCACCATGAGCTCCTCATGTGGCATATTAAATGTGTGCATCTTTGTAATGAGATGCCAATCTAACTATATGAATGCAAGCTATGACACCCTACGAAAGTTAGCCTGTTGTTGATAAGGTGTGAGGCCCTGGTTGAAGTGCAATATCTCATCTGGGGTCTTCAAAGAGGCCTCTCGTTGACTACATGCCAACCAAGCATCATCTTAAAAATGAAAATTTTTTTGTTCGGATAATGTAACTCATGAGTATGCAATGTAATGAAAGTGGAAACCGGTTATATACCTGTCCCTAAACAACTTCTAAGAGATTGGTGTGTTATAGTTTGAGGAGTGATCCATCCACTAAGCTTGGATCCATCTACATAAGAGACAATGAAGAGTTAAGCTATTTTTAATGTTATAAAATAATTTTTCCTTTTTCTTTTCAATTACGGAATAAAGAGTTACATATGAATTGTTAGTAAATATTATGATGATTAGCAAACATGAACCTTGCCTTTCCCTTCATTTAGGGTAGCTTCTTCTATTATACCTCTTTTTTCGATTGAAACCACATGCATTCTTGGATGGTGGCTCCCTAAGATCGATTTCATTGTGGTAACGCTTAAATCATCTAAAGATATAACACTCTCCTCAAATGTTATGTACCCATCATTATCATCCCTCCTATTAAAAAATGGAGTAGGATGCTCAAAGGAAGAAGTTATGGGATCAGCCATTAAAGGGCTAAGCACAACAGTGTGTGCGATGACAACTTCTAGAGACTTTAGAGGTAGGGGATTATCAAATGTGTTAAACTTAATGTTTATTTAGGCCCACCAGTTTCATCCTCCTCATTTATCGCTTTTTCTTCTAAATCAACACATATATTATTGTGAACCTCTTCGATCTCCCTCTCAAGAGCGTCTCCAATAGGTAAATCCATGTTAATGTCTTCTGTGTAATTCTCATGAAAATTATCATTTTGTTTAAATGTAGCTGTGGCATTCATGCATTCTTGACCCTGTAGGAGGGGGGAGGCATTATAGTCTCATTAAGTACGGTTTCACCTTGAGTGAGGATATGATTACCTTCTAATTTAACAAACAACTCCTAAATTAATAATCGACCCACAACTTGAGCAAATTCAATAAGAGCTTCTACATCATCATCATTTGTGATTAAGAACAAAGAATATTGTGGTCGAACAAAACCTGAGTTAAAAACTATCGGTTGCTTGTGGAACACCTCCACTTCATAGGAGGTATGATCAATTTTAATAGCTGCACATATCTTATTCAATAATTCTGTATACCTTACATTTTTTTTTTTACTTTTAATTTTCTTAAGAGGCCCCTTGTCACAATATGCTCCATCTTTACTATGGATGATAGTCCCATGGGTAAATATTGCAAATCTCACAAAATTTGCCATTTTCTACTACTAGTTAATAGTAGCATCAAATAATATATAAGCCAAAACCAACTTTATATGCTATGAACCTCCTTTATCTCGTTTTTATACCAAATATCACATGAACTTATAAGTTTTAGTGTAAACCTAATAACACTTCCATATGAACAACATTGACTTCATAAAATTCTAATTGCGCAACCCAATTACTGGAAATTAGAGCAAAATCTATAAATTAGGACAAAACTTGCAAATTAGAGTAATTCACAAAATTGGGCTAAATTCTTTAAGTTATGGCAAAATCCACAAAATTAGGGAAAATTTTATAGATTAAAGAAAATTCTACGGATTATGGCAAATATTACCTATTAGGGTAAATTCTACATAGTGGGGTAAGATCTACGAAATTGGGGCAAATTCTATGAATTAGGGAAATTTTAATAAAATTAGGGCAAAATCCACAAAATTGGGACAAATTCTATAAATCAGGGAAAATCCTACAAATTAAAGCAAAATCCTAAAAATTAGAACAAATTCTACAAATTAGGGCAAATTATATAAAATTTAGGCAAAACTTACAAATTAGGGCAAAGTTCTCAAAATTGGGCCAAATTGTATAAATTATGGTAAAATTCACAAAATTGGGACAACTCTTGCAAATTACAACAAAATCTACAAAATTATTGCAAATACTACAAATTGGAGCAAATTTTAACAATTGTGGAAAATTTTATAAATCGGGACAAAAATATAAAATTGACCTCAATGGTGTAAATCTTCCACTAATTGATATGAAATAATGTACACTTTCAAGCTTAACTTTTTTTACCTATTACAAAATCAACAATAACACATTCTATATTTAGAGAGAGAAACAACAATGGAGTGTAAAAGTATTACATTAAAGCAAATAAATTTACAATGAAATTTTAAAGGTAATATATGATACTTACCTAATGTAGATCGAAATCATGAGTTTGAGTTATGGAATTATACTTTCCAAGCCAAAAATCATGTTTTGTAACCATGTTTTAGAAAGAAAATGATATTCTGTTCACAAGAGGAGTTATATAGGGGATGGCTGAATTGTAGTTACAACTTGCGATTTCGTAACGGTATTCTAAAAATTACTTTTCCTGAAATCGTTTTTTAAAAAAAAGTTTACTACAAATGGGTAAACGCACACATTTCTTAAGAATCATAAGATAATTGTCCATGAATGTATCATATTATTATTTGAGCTCACTTTACTGATGAAATCGTAATTGTCTTTAAAAATTTATGTTCCTAAACAGGCTCATCTTCTTGTCCTTTTTCTTGCTTCCTTATACATGCAATTTATCTAAACCAATACTTCTCCATTAAACCTTTTTCCTTCTAATTATGAGATTCTCTTAACCCTTATTTTATTCACCTTTGCCTTATTTTACTGCAATTAGTTATTCAATAGTAAATATGAAAACCTCGAGTTTTAATTTCAAAAATTCTTATGCCACTGTTTCTTTTTTCTTTCATTCCTTACTTTCCTTCTCCCTCTACAACAGTTATTCCTTTACATAAGTGTCTTTGCCTGCTCTCCAACACAATATTGAACGTTGTCGATGGATTATGTAAAAGGGGAGTTTTATGAGATTACAAGAGTCAATCTCAAGAAATCAAATAAATTTCAAGTCTTTTATACATTGATTGCATAAAGATTAAGAGATTGTACTGGAATATGTTTTTGTTGGAGAAAGTGTAGCGCTGGATAGTGGGATATATGTTTTGACTTACCAAAGCGTTCAAATGAATGCATGATGTTGGATAAGGAATGGGCCTAGAAAAATTTTATAAGTGAAAACTAATAGTCAGTCAATAAAAGGTTCATAATCTTTGAAAAGAGTCTAGATTATTAC
Organism: Laguncularia racemosa; assembly: GCA_037954665.1. NCBI lineage: Eukaryota > Viridiplantae > Streptophyta > Magnoliopsida > Myrtales > Combretaceae > Laguncularia > Laguncularia racemosa. The sequence goes on along the minus strand of JBBMOL010000058.1, from coordinate 657,295 downwards.
AAAACGGTCGGATTCTTTAAAAAGTGTTATGAGTTTCAATGACGAGAGAATCACTTGTTCAAGATTTAGTTAAAAGATTTGAACTCTTTAAAAAAGAGTCTAAAGCATCCTCTATTGAGAGTAAGGGGTCTTTTCCTTGCAACAAAAACTCTTGACTTTCATCCATTGAAAAAAAAAAAAAAACTTTAGACCATCTACAATAGGTATGGATTCTTCTTTTTTAGATGTAATTTTCTTACTAAAATTACTTATTTTGTTTCTTCAAATGCATTTTATTTATTTTAATGATACTTTTATAATTTATTGCACTTTAATACAAATTATGCGTAGCAAAAATACTGATAATACCATATTACTAATAAGAGTATTACAATTGGAATGCCTGTAGTTAGATAAAGCTGATGGTACTTAAAGAAATCTAACAGGTACTTATTGTATAGTCTATTTTTTTTTTCTAATTTGATTAATATTAAATCTTATGCTTATTTAATGTGAACCCTCGACTTAAATTATGAGAATTTTGATTTTTCATTTATTTGGAGTCTCCACCCAACTAAAGTTGGAAAAAATTGTTAAGTTATGATTAGTTGAGTAGACTAATCCTAATTTAGCCACTAGTCAACGATTTTCTTTTTCAAAGAAAAAAAACTAAAGATTTCGGATTTGGGAACCAACTTATTAAAACCTATGGTTACCACCTTAACCTTGTAAAATTTGAATTATATTTTTGTGATATCCTTTTTAGAATATAAAAAAAAATTACTTATAATAAGCAAAAAAGGTAAGAAAAATAATAACGATAATACTAATAATAATTTTAAAAAAGAATTTTTTATTTTTTTAGAGTTGCCTCATAAGGCTGCTTACGTATCCGCTATTCAGAATCAAACAAGCCGTAGTTCGCTTGTTTGGAAAACTTTAGTGCTTTAATTAAAGAAAAACAAGCTAGGTTTACATTTATTAGCATTTTTTAAAGGAAGGAAAATTCTAAACCTAATTTTTATTTACCAATTTTGAAAGATTGAAAAAAAAAAACCCCTCTAATTTTAAAAACATCAATTAAAATTTTTTTTCAGGAAAATCATTTTTCTGTGACATCATTTATTTTTTTTTAAGAATAAAAGCATATCTTAAACCATTTTTAATTAATTTTTTTAATTTTTATATCTTCATATTTATGGACTAAGTATTACTCATTATTTAAAAAAAATAATTGGGAACCTAATCGTCCCCAAGCAATGGTTACACCGTAAAACTTAAGGCCTACATAATGGTTTCCTTCTAATTATTTATTTTACTAATTTTTCTAATGTATTTTAAATTAACTAAATAGATTAAGCAAAGGTTATTAACCTAATCATATTTAGGTTATTGTTCCTAAAATCTACCATAAATACCAATTTTATTAATCATATTTATTTATTATTTTTTTATAAAACTATTTTGTTATCTAATATTTATTTTAACAAATAATTAAAATTGACTAAAAAAAAAGTACCTAGTCACGGGTGGATGCCATTACGAGTCTGGTTGGCTCCAGGTGCTCTAGTAAGTGGTGGCACGAGGTGGGCAATCAGAATGCTTCCTAGGCGTGTGTAGGTGTGGATGCAGGTCAAGTCCAGTTGGGTTTGTGGTGTCAACGGAGGAAAGCAGCAGTGGTCATCGTAGTGCATGTAGTGAACCGAATTGAGGAGGCACAAAACGATTTGAACTTCAAGAAACAGCGCCTGTCGAGCTTCCCCCGAGTGCGTGTATGATTCAGTGACGATGAAAGTTCCGCATCAATGATGCAAAGGGAGTTTTTGGTGGCTAGTGAATGGAGTAATGGTGGTCGTGGGTGGTTGTGGGTCTAGTGGTTTAGGGGCGTTTCTAGACTTTCTTTTTTTTTTAATGATTTCTGATGATCCTTATGTTTACAAGGTTGAGCTCTATTTTTAAGCTCACCAAATCAATCTCGATAAGCCTCAATTCCAATTCGAATTCGATCTGGATAAAAATAAATAACCCTCAGCTTAACCAATTTAGATTTTATTTATTTTTATGTAAATGTTTATATAAGTCCTTATGATACACTAAAATCTTTATGTATTAATCTACTAGTTTGTTAAAAAAAAAAATACCAGATAGAAACTTTTTTTTCCGGAATTTTCTATGTTTTTTCTTTTCTATTTGGGCCTGCTTGGGGAAGAAGAAGATCAATTGCAATGCATGTGATTTCCCCAGCCAATGAGTTGCTACCATGTAGTAGCCTTGTCTACTTAGCAAAAATTTTTTCCTTAGTGCTTCTTGGGATTTAAATCGACAACCTCACACTTCCATTCCCTTGCAAGGCTTGGATCCTAATTGACCAGGCTAGGCTTTTTTCTTGAATTTTATTGTACTTAACATTTATTTAAGCCTACAACATATTTTGGGCCGAAAATTATTTAACAAAAATCGGACTTGGGTATAACTTAATGGGCCAAATTTACTCCCCAAATTCCAAAATTTAACACACTTTTATTATTACTTTATTTTGTTTTGTTACTTTTCTTATATTTTTCCTTTGTTTCCATTTTTAAATTTATTTATTTATTTGTTTGTTTTTATCTTGACTTTGTTCTTTATTTTGATAGGATAGAAATGAGGTGTTTACAACTGCCCCTCTTTATAGTAAAGTTTGGAAAAACTTAGCTACAAAGATAAAAAAACACCATTTTTGCCTAAGGGAAAAGATAGATAATGCTATAGTTAGCTGGCCATCCAAACCCAGACCTACTAAGGACTTATTTGACTAAAAGGTTGAGTAAGGAAAACACTCTGTGAGCCAGCAATCCTATGTTGCAAAAGAAGACAGTTGCTTTATGATGATTAATATTCCTTGGGGAGTGGTCTTAGATAAGAAACATCTCACCAGACTAGCAACCTTGGGATGATTGTCTAGGAAAATGCTCTTATAAGTTGACCAACTGACGATAGGAAACATCTCACTAGACTAGCAACCATAGGGTAATTGTATAGGAAAGTGCTCTTATGAGCTGACTAACTGACAATAGGAAATGTCTCACTAGACTAACAACCTTGGGGTGATTGTTTAGGAAAGTGCTCTTATGAGCTTACTAACTAATAATAGGAAGCGTCTTACTTGATTAGCAACCCTAAAGGAAGAAATTGTTTAGGAAAATGCTTTTATGAGTTGACTAACTGATAATAGGAAGCATCTTAGTTAACTAACAACCCTAAAAGGAAAGAGACTCCTCGTTGTGAGACTGGTGGAATGGTTGAAAGAAATAATTTTTTTTTTAAGATGAAGGATTCCCATTAAAAGCTTGATTTATTAGTAGAGATGTATAATCTAAGATAACCCCTCTCTTTTATTATTATTATTTTAATTTTAATTTTAATTTGTTTTAAAGCATAGATACTTACCTGTTTCCCATAAATAGCAACCAAACAACCAAACCCCCATGATATTCTAATCTTCACCTGTTTGTCTTTGTCTTGACTTGTATAGAAAATTTAGATGTAAGCATTCTTCTAATATTTTTCCATTTTTTTTTGCAAATTCAGCTCTTGTGATTTTGGCTCTATCCTAAAACAACACCAAACCTGCTATTCGAGAAGGGTGGGATCATAATGCAATATTTAATGAGTATTACAGTTTCACCATTGTCTATTAGCCATGTTTCTCTCGTCTATAGAGCGGAATGTGGATGGGATAGGAGAGTGAAGTAAGAACTTATTAGTGTGGTGGTTGGTCGATGGCTACTCCAACATTCGATGATTGCTAACGGATATCGACTTTGCTTGTAAAAAATGAAAACTAAACTACAAAGTTATGACGATTGCTAGCATTCATGAACCTCTAGCAAAATTTTTATTAATCTTGTTTAAGGATAATACATCTTAACTGCATATGCATTTATGGGGTCTTTCCAATTGGAACCATCCATTTGAGCTAATATTAATGCCCCACCTGATAATACCCTTTTTACAACATATGGACCTTCATAATTTGGAGTGAATTAGCTTCTGCACAGCCTTGTTTAGGGTCGTGCAGGGTTCCAAAAAGTGCCTAGAGGTTCCTCTTTAGGTGTGCACTGCCTTGAGCACTACTTATGTTTAAAGTTGTGTAGGTGTTTAAAAATTGCATAGAATTTAAGTAAAACTCTCAAAGCTATTTGATCCATGTGATTGTCCATTATGTACCTTGACATAAGTAAAAGAGCATGAAAAGTACACTTGAGAAATTAAAGCTTGAATTTTCTTACTTGTTATTGATGCTTCCCCACACTTAAGGACTAACTCTTGTTCCCCTCAAGTAAGCTCACTTCCTCCCCCACAAATCTGTATTTTTTTAACATGAAAGACTTAGGATAGTAAAATAAAAATGAAACAAAAATAATCTAATATACTTAAATTAGTCATGGGTTGCCTCCCAAGAAACATACTTTTTTAATATTGTTAGCTCGACATCCTTCACTGTCTTTAGCTAAATATCTGATAATTGGTGTCTAAACTCCTTTGGATATTTATGTTCTATTTCATCTACCATGTATAGCTTCAGTCTATGGCCATTCACTTTGAAATCATCATGCTCTAGGTGTTTGAGCTCCACTGCACCATGTAGGAGGACTTTCTTGATCACAAAAGGACTAAACCATTTTGATTTCAACTTTCTAGGAAAAAGTTTCAATCGAAAATTAAACAAAAGCACTCGGTCCCCTTCCTTGAACTCCCTTAGATAGCGAATGTGCATATCATGATATTTCTTTGTCCTCTCTTTACATATCTTCATATTCTCATATGCTTGCCTTCTTTGCTTATCTCTCTAAGGTGTAACTTTTGCTACAGCATTAAGCTAATCAATGAATGTCTCAACCTCTAGGTTGTCCATGTCTTTCTCCTCTTCTCGTATCAAGCTTAGTTCTAACTCATCCTTATATAGGATCTCTTTAATATGCTTGTCTACTGAGGAATCAACAACATCGATAGAATAACATGAATCACCAACAAACATGGAGTGTTTCATGGCTACAACCATCTTAATTACCAACTCTTTGTCTCCTATTTTCAATGTAAGCTTACTTTTCTCCACATCAATCACTGCCCTAGTAGTGGCAAGGAATGGTCTTCCAAAGATTAAGGGCATATCCCCATCCTCATCTATGTCTAGAATCACAAAATTAACAGGGTAGATGAAGAATCCTATCTTTACCAAGACATCCTCAATGATCCACTTGAAGATTTTCATGGATCGATCAATAAGCTACAGACTTATTTTGGTAGGCTTTAGGTCAGCTAACCCCAATTTCTTGAAGACAGAGAATGGCATTAGATTAACACTTGCCTTAAGATCGACCAAAGCTTCATTAACTGAAATATCACCAACCAAACACAAAATTGTAAAACTACATGGATCCTTTAGCTTTGGAGGAAGTTTGTTTTGAATGATGAATGAGCAATTTACTCTAACTTCTACTGTAGAAACATCCTCCAACTTCTGTTTGTTAGATAAGAGTTCCTTTAGGAACTTACCATATCATGATATCAGCGAAAGTGTCTCAACAAATGGGATATTAATATGTAGTTGTTTAAAAAATTCAAAGAATTTACCAAACTACCCTTTGTCTTTGTTTTGATTGAGGTAAGTTGGATATAGAATTTTTGGAACATACTCTTCAACAACTGGTGGTGATTTCTTTTTAGGTTCTTTCTTCTCAGGTTCCATCTTCTCCTTCTTAAAAAACTGACTATCTTTTTTCTTTTGCTCAGGTTCCTTTTTAATTCTCAGTTCCTTCCCACTCCTCCAGGTTATTGCGTCTACCTGTTCCCTTGGATTATTCTCAGTATTACTAAGGAGAGAGCTCGATTTCCTTTCAGACGTCATCTTAACTAATTGACTAATTTGCTTCTCAAGGTTATGAATAGAAGTCTCTTGGTTATGATGTCTTGCCTCAGAACTTTGAATGAATTGACTCATAAAATCTTCCAAACTAGACTTCTTCTCCTACTAAGGTAGTTAGACTGATGGATGGGGCATAGGCTAGTAAGGTGACATTTGTTACTTTTAGAATCCCGGTGGAGGAAAATTAGATCTTTAGGCATTCTGATTGCCATAAGAGAGGTTGGGGTGGTTTCTCATGCCAGGATTATAGGTGTTACTGTACGGGTTATACTATTGCCTGCTTTAATTCCCAAGGTAATCTACTTGTTCATACTACTCGTGAAAGTCCATACTCTCACTAGCATCTCCTACATGGGGTTGTGATTCTTGGGAATTCTTAAGGGTAGAAGCTTGGCAATTGAGAGCCTCCATATTCACCACCAAAATAGTCATCAAATCTATTTCATACTTACTGACCACTTTTTGTTTGCCTCTATTGTTGCCCCACTAATAATTATTTTTAGTTATGTCAGCAAAAAGTTTCAAGAATTCTTCTAGGATCTTGGAATTTAATGTATTGCTAGCTACAACGTCTATCAACTGACAAGTGGTTGGGTTAAGTCCATTCAAAACAGTCTAAACCTGTATCCATGTAGGTAGTTGATGGTGTGGCCACTTTCTTAGTAGTTCTGTCTATCTTTACCAGGCATCATACATGGCTTCACTATCCCGTTGCATGAATGATATAATGTTATTCCAGAGCTTAGTTGCCTTACAAGGGTGAAAGTAGTTATCTAGGAATTGCTTTACTATGTCATCCCATGTAATTAAAGCTCTAGGACCCAATGATTGAAGCCTGTTTTTAGCCTTTCCCCTTAGTGAGAAAGGAAACAATCTAGTATGCACTACTTCATCTATTACCTCATTATTCTTGAAGGTCTCTCAAATTTCTAAGAACATTTGAATATGAGCATAGGGGGTCTTCATTCGGTAATCCTTCGAATCGATAGTATTGCTGCAAGAGTTGAATCACTACAGTCTTGATTTCGAAATTGTTCGCCCCAATGGGAGGCTTCACAATGGTCAGCCCTGTTCCATCTAGGGTGGGCTTTACATAATTTATATTGGTCTTAGGTGGATCCTTAGCCATTGTTTCATGTGTTTCTTTTTTAATATTCTCCAGTAATTTTATCCCACTATTTAAAGATTCTTTAGTTGATTCCTCTTCCCTTACTGTTGTTGCGACTTTTATAATAGGCGTTTCTCCCTCAATTGCTGATTATCTAAAAGATCCAGCAACCATGTTCTTTTAAATCTTGTGAAGTGTTCTCTCAATCTCAAGGTCTAAATCAAGAATGTTAGAAGGGAGAGTCCTTGTTGTGCACTATAGAAGCAGCAGTCATGAGTTAGAGTGTTTAAAAGATGGGGAGAGTAAAAAGAAATGAAACAAATAAAATAAATGACTAAAATAGTAGATAATATGGTTTTTCCTAATATTGTTTTGCCAAATCCCTTGCAATGGCTCCAAAAACTTTATGGTTGCTCTTCCGATCGTATCAAGTTATAAATTTATAAACCCAAAAAAATCTAATGACCAAGTTAGGCAAGTATACCTATCTAATGTAGTATATATTGCAACAGGTGTTGCCCTCAAGGATCTTAAAAACAAGTACTAATATTACTGTTTTTCTACTATCTAATCTAAATCTTAATATGAGATTAATAAATTTAACTAATGATTAATTAATTTAATAACCTTAAGAATAACTATAATTGCTTTAATAAATGAATTCAATTACAAAAACATACCCTTTATCTTGATCTACTCTAAACCCTAGCTTTCTTATAATAAAGTATCGGTTAACAAATTATTTATGCTTTGCAATATAGGAATTCTTAATTAAATTAATTACCCCCTTGAGTTAATTAATTAATAACCCTACATGGAATACTAGAGACTTCTCTCTCACTATCGCCATATAAGATCTCATTAAGTTCATAATTCCCATATAAATATTTAATCTTTGTGTAAAAAATCAAAGTTTTCTTACCTCTAGGTAAAATATGCAATCTTTCTATTCATAAAGGTCTATCATATTAGATGAAACCTTTCTATATCTAACAAGAGTCAGACATGTAATTAATTTACACGCATAATTTAATCATAAAGCAATCAAAATATATGAATCAATGGAAAGGTATAAACTTTTTATTAATCAATAAATAATTTAATCACATGGTATAAAGTTTCATAAGACCTAAGGTATATAAATCTACTCATCCATAGAATTTACAATAATCACGAAGAATCTAGAAGAATAACAAGTAATCATGATAAAAAGAATAAACCCTTATAATTGTTTTGTAACCTCCGATGATGCTCCAATGATTTTCCTCTTCAAATTCATAACTTTGCTCTCCTAGGGTTTCTAGAGTGACTGTGAGTAATAAAAGATCTGAATCCCTAATTTTTGCAATAAAGTGAGTATTTATAGTTTAAAAAAATAGGGCAGCATGCATAGCCCAATGCACGCCTATACTTGGGGTTGTGTACTTTAGAACAAAGTGAAATTCTAGTGTTAAAGGTTTTGCACGGCCGTGCTCGGGTTTGTGTATTCTAGAATTTCTTCATTTTCTTCTCTAGTTAGATTTCTTTCTTCAACACTACTCTCAACATAGCTTTTGCAACAATCAGGGCACAATTTCACAATCCATTCTGATCACTTTTTGTCCTCCAACACTGGTGTTGGCATGGCCATGCTAAAGGTTATCTATACGTGTAAATCATCATTTTTAATATTTTGCTAAGGTCCTTGCAACTCTTATCAAAAGTATACGTGGAGCTCTAAGTTGATGGAAGAACAAATTCGGTTTTGCAAACTTGATTTCAATATATATTAAGTAGAATCTATTGATCTATAAATCTATGGTGGTAATTTGATGTTAATTGCAAATTTAGAGACATTTGGAGTAGATTCTTAGAAGCTTTTGGGTTTGGGGATTCTCAAGAGTTTTTAGAAGAGTAATCAATTAAGGTAAGTCTCTAATTTCCATCAATTTTAAGTTTGAAGATGAGATTTGGTGATGTATAGTGTTATAGCGTGTTAATTTGATAGAAACTAGAAATGTAGTTAATAGGTATTTATGTATGTGTGACATGGAACTATGATAAGAATTGGAATGTATTTTGATGTGCTTTGGGTATTTGGAAGTATTGATTCATTTAAATGGGTATTTAGGATAGGTATGTGGGTTTAATTTGATAAAGAAATGCAAAAAGGGTATGTATTGGTATTAGTTTGGTTATGTGCAGTGTATGTGTGGTAGGTTTGATGTTTGTTTGAACAATTTGATTTAATTGAATGTATGATGGATGTTTAATGAATTAGTAATGGATAAAATTGATTTGGAATGATGATACGAGGTTTAGAATTGAATTGGTGTTAATTTAGTTTACAAATGAGTAAAATAGGTGAGCTAGAATTTAATTCGTAGTGTGTTTGAAATTTTCAGGTGTTAAATGGAAGCTAAAGTGATGCAGTATTGTTAATTTAGCAATGGGAATAAGTTTGGGACGAAATGGCTTTGGTTTGAAGTCATTTGAAGTTGAAATGAGTGAGATATGATGATTTGAAATTAGAAATTCATAACTAAAATATTTCTATGTAAAAAGAGCATTCCATATCTAGATTTTTTTTTTTTTTTAGAAATGGATAAAGAAATGAGTTAAGAATCAATTGGTTTTGGTTTGAATTAATTTGCAGTTAAAATGAAAGAGTTATGGTTGATTTTATTGAGCTAGTTTTTGACAATGAATTAGGAAGTTGATGATGATTTAAATAATTTCTCATGCAATTTAAATGCAAATGCTTGAATGTTCTAAATCTAAAAACTCTCTTGCTGATTTCTCTTATTTTAGCATGTTTTGATTTATTTATTTTTATGAGTGTAGTGTAATTAATGGTAATTGTTAGTGTAATATGACTCATTGAGTCACTCACCTAGTTAAGTTTAAATGTTAAGAACATGTTTATGTGTTCTTGAATATTCAAATTATTTTTTGTAAAAGTTCCATTTGATCTAAAATGTTCAGAAAAGATTATAAAAAAAGTGTTTGTTTTTTTTGGTTTTCAACTATGGTGTCTGTTGAGGCATTATGTACTAAGTCCTATGACTTGCTTCTTTTTTTTTATTTTTTTATTTTTTAGGTGATGATCTGTATGTTAACTTTAGTTATGATGCTTGTGATTACAAATCTGATTTTGAAGACCTCGCGGGGGATTTCATTTGAGACAGGAGTAGATTTTTTTTTTTTTAATAATTAGACTCTTTTCATCTAGACCTTTTATTTTAAATAATGGGACTTAAATTAGATTTTGAGGCTTCACACATATCTAGACTTTGACTTTTGTTTTGGTTTGAGCCTTTTGAGACCTGGTTATCTTTCTAGACATTTTGATGTTTTTATCACTTATTGGCACATTGCAAGCCAATAAAATGTTTTTTAAAATAAGTCGAACATAAAATTTATGGCTGATTTTATAAGATAAAATATGACATTACAATCAAACAAACATTCTAACAAGTGTTTTTAAAATTAATGCAAGATTTCACAAATTCAAATTAGAATTAGACTAAAATAAATTGATTAGTGAGCCTTAACATGTCTTACTTAAATGGGATATTCGGTAACCTTAAGATATGGGTCGTGACACTTACATATAAATTACAAGTGAACAATTCACACAAACGCTATGGTACACGGACATTTTAATAAGATCTGTGGATATTTTCTCCCTTTTTTTTAAAGAAAATGACTTATATGTTGATATTTTTCCTATATTATTAAATTTTATAAGTACTCTATAGCATCAATATTATAGTAAACATTAGTACACTACCAAGTGATTTTCTTATATCGTTTTTTTTTTTTTTGAAATCTTGAGTTGTTGACATTAGTAATTGAAGCGAAGTAGAGCGTATATGTCAATGGTTACGAAAAAATGGAGAAGACTATTACTTTGATGAAATGTTGATTTCATTTTCGGCGTTGTACGATACATGTAAAATTATGGTAGACTACAACAAAATATTTTTGTGTTGTAATTGGTATAATGAAAAAATTGTATTTTATTTCATATAAATGAGTTAATACTAAAAATGAACTTTTGCAATTTGAATTAATTAATGAACTTTCCCTTCCAACACCAAACGAAATTGTGGAGGACTCTTACAATTTAAAATGGAGGTGGAGGAAGAAAGAAATTGCAATGGTTGATGCATAGGTCATGAAGCCGTGATCCGAAACCGACTGAATTGCCAATTCAGAAGAACCAACATTAAAACAAGTAGGTTCCATTTGTTGCGATATTAATTTTAGAATAAGACAAGAAGAGTAGTAGAGATAGATTAAAAACTATTTACTTATTTAGTGAAGAGGCCTATTTATAGGTTGTACACACAATGATAAAACATAGAAAAATAGCAACCAAATGAGAAAAATCAGAACTGGTTCCTAAAAAACAGGAAAGAAATTACATGAATAACAAATTCCTAAAGACTAGGACAACTTGAGCTTTATTAGCTTTATTCAACATTCCCTCTCTTAAACTAATGTTTTTTACTATCAGTTTACAGCCTTCTCTTCAATTGGACAAACACCAAGTAACCTTCTAAATTTTGAGAACAATGGCAATTTGAGAGGTTTGGTAAATATGTCAATAATCCGGTCTTCACTTCTGCAGAAAATGAGATCAATTTCTCCTCCATTGTTGAGATCTCGCAAGTAATGATACTTCATATCTATATGCTTGCTTCTTCCATGTAGAATTGGGTTTCTTGCCAATTTTATTGCTAAACTATTATCGCAATAAATTGCAATAGGTCCATCTTGCTTAAAATGTAACTCTTGAATAATTTTCAACCAAATAGCTTGACAAGCATATGGAGTTGTTGCAAAAAATTCAGCTTCAGTAGATGATAAAGTAACAATTGTTTGCTTCTTAGATGACCATGAAACAGCTCCTGAACCCAACATGAAAACATAACCCGAAGTGCTTTTTCTATCATCTTGATCTCCTGCATAATCACTATCAATAAATCCTATCAAATCTAACCTTGTTCCTTTCTTGTAAAACACCCCACAATCTTTAGTTCCCTGCAAATATTGAAGGATTCTCTTGGCAGCTAAGAGATGCTTTTCTATTAGATTCTCCATATACCTACATATCAGACTTACAAAGTACATAATATCCGGTCTTGTTGTAGTTAAATACATCAAACTACCCATGATTTGCTTAAAAAGAGTGTTGTCTACCTTTTTTCCTTCATGATCCTTGTTTAACATCAAACCAAACTCAATAGCTATTCCCACAGGATTACATTCTTTCATTTGAAACCTATCCAAGATTTCCCTTGTATTTTTTTTTTGGGGGGGAAATTGATATTCTAACATTAGACTGAACTACTTCGAGACTAAGAAAATAATGCATCATGCTAAGATCAAACATTTCAAATTCAATCATCATGGACTTTTTAAACTTCTCAAACATGTGAGCATCATTTTCCGTATATATAAGATCATCTACATATAAGCAGACAATAAGCATTTTCTCTCCTTCTGTTTTAACAAAAAACATGTGCTCATATAGACATTTGTGAAAACCACCTTTCAAAAAATAAGTCTAAATGCGACTATACCAAGCATGTGAAGCTTGTTTTAATCCATATAGAGCTTTCTTTAACTTATACACTTTATGCTCATTTTCAAGTTTCACATAACCAAGAGGTTGATTGATAAATACCTCTTCTTTCAAATCTCTATGGAGGAATGCTGATTTCACATCTAACTGGAAGATAGGCCATGAGTTTTGAGCTGCCATCGCAATCACCAATCTAATCGTGTCATGCCTTGCAACCGAAGCAAAGACTTCTTTATAGTCAACACCAAACTCTTGCTTGTAACCCTTAGCCACCAACTGTGCCTTGTGCTTATCAACCTCACCATTCTCTTTCAGCTTTTTTTTATAAACCCACTTTACACTAATTGTTTTATGACCCTTTGGTAGATCACAAAGCTCCCAAGTATTATTATTTTTTCGATGGTAGCAATCTCTGCATCCATAGCCTTTCTCCATTTTGGTTCTCTGATAACCTCTTCAAAAGTGGTAGGATGACAATCAGAAAGCAGAGCAAAATGTGTAAGTGGGTCATCACCTTAATCAACTCCAATTACTTCATCATCAATCATCCATGCCGGTCTTCTTCGAACACATTGAGGCCTTTGTGATTCAGCTGCAAGTGGGCTTTGATCAACTACTGGATCATTTTAGGTGACTTCCTCTTCTTGCACATTTTCGATAAGCTGCTGCCCTATCTCATCATCATCAAAGTCTGCTAGAATGTTTTCTTTAACACCATTTTGATTCCAGACCAAGTGCTTTTTTCATCAAATACCACATCATGGCTAATGAAAATTTTCATGGTGCTAAGATTGTATAATTTGTAGGCTTTTGACTTATCACTAACAACAAGAAAAATGCATTTTTCTCCCTTGTTATCTAGCTTCCTCCTCTTCTCATCTAAAATATGGGCATAGGCGATACACCCAAAAATCCAAAAATGATCTACAACAGGTTTCCTTTCGCTCCATACTTCCTCTGGTGTCATATTTTGAAGGCAAGTGTGGGACTTCGGTTCAATATATGAATGCTCCAATTAACTGCGTTAGGCCAGAAGTTGTTTTTAATGCCACTTGTTGTTAAAAGGCTTCATACCATAATCATAATGGTACGGTTCTTCCTCTCGCATACACCATTCTGCTAGGATGTATAAGTTGCTGTAAGTTGTCTCTTGATTCCATGGTTCTCACAAAAAATTGAAAATTCATGTGAGTTATATTCTCCCCCACGATCCGTGTGAAGAACTTTTATTGGGCTGCCAACTTCTTTCTCAACAAGTGTTTTATAGCTTTTAAAAGATGTAAAGGCTTCAGATTTTTTGTGCAAAAAATAACACCATATCTTACGACTATAATCATCAATAAAGGTAATCAAATATCTTTTACCTCCATTAGAATGTGGTATTATTGGCCCACCAATGTTGGAATGAACAAGTTCCAATGCCTTCTTTGCTCTCCAAGATTTTCTTTGTGGGAATTGATTACGACGTTGTTTGCAAACAATACATTCTTCACAAACTTGAGAATGAGCTGCAATCTGAGGGAGTCTTATCACCATGTTCTTCTACTATAGTGTTTTTAATCCACCAAAATTCAAATGCCCATAGCGAAAGTGCCATAACCATGCCTCATCGTCCAACCTTGCTGAAAAGCAAGAATCAGCTATGTTGTGAAGATAAAGTGGGAACATACGATTCGTCGTCATGTTAACTTGAGCAATTAAGCCTAACTTTGCATCTTGAATTTGACATACTCCGTCTTTGATAGAAATCTCATATCCCTTTTCTTGATGTTGCCCGATACTAAGCAAGTTCATTTTTAATTCTGGAACAAACAAAACATTAGAGATAACTTGATCAACATTTCCTTTGGTTTGAATTGTTACCTTTCCTTTGCCTATAATAGGAATTTTGTAGTCATTGCCAAATTTCACGTTATCATGATATGACTCATCTAGGTTTGAGAATGCTGATTTATCCCCCACACATATGATTGTTGCAACCTAAATCGAGGTATCACAAGTTTTTGTTGGATGTCTTCTCAGTATAACAAACCATTAGTAGGATACTTCTTCATCTTTTTCCCTTTTTGCAAAATGAGATTTTTCACCATTTTGACAGATTGGTTTGATATTCTGATTGGTAATGACCATACCAATGGCATCTGAAATACTCAACATTGGACTTGTCAACTGATTTTGATTTTTGGTTCCAACCCCATCCTCATCCTCTTCCTGGATATGGATTATTCTTATGTTCTTGTTGGTTTTTCCAATTATTATTGCACCTACCTCTGCCTCTACCGCTGCCACTACTACTGCCTCTACCTCTACCTCTAACTCTTCCTCATCCTTTATCTACTCTACTTACAGATGAAAGATTTTCTGTTGAGGCCTTTAAAGCTTGCTCCTCTTTCTCCTGTTAATTGATTTTGTTCTCATGAACCAACAAAGAACTCTGTAAATAAGAATCTTTTCAATAATAGTAACATCCTTTGTCTTATCGCCATGAATCCGCATCTTGTTGACAATTGCCATTGTTCACGAGAAGTAATTAATGACTGATTTTCTAGAGTTCATTTGAAGTGTTTCAAATTCTGAACAAAGTGCTTGAAGCTGCTGCCTTTTTGCCGTTGTCAATCCTTCGTACTTCTTCTTCATGGAGTCCCAAATATGCTTGGAGGTATTTTTGCAAAGAATCTTCTCCAAGATTGAATGATCAATAGCTTGAAACGGATAGTTTTTGCCTTAAGATCCTTCAACTTCATCCCTTCTATTTCTATCTTCCGTGCATCTGACATTGCTGGTGTTGTTTCCGATACTCCATCAGAGATGACCTGCCAATATTCTTTTGATCTTAGGAAATTTTCCATTAGCATACTCCAATGGTCATAATGACCATCAAAGCGAGGAATTGCAGGTTGGACAAAATTTTCTATTGCCATAGAAGCAAAAAGGCGACTACTGCTTCCGTTCTAACCAAGCTCAGTTGCTCTGATACCACTATTGCGATATCAATTTTAGAACAAGATAGGAAAAGTAGTAGAGATAGATTAAAAACTATTTATTCATTCAGGGAAGAGGCCTATTTATAGGTTGTACACACAACAATAAAACACAAGAAAATAGCAACCAAATGAGAAAAATCAAAATTGATTCCTAAAAAATAGGAAAGAAATTACATGAATAACAAATTCCTAATGACTATGACAACTTGAACTTTATTAGCTTTATTCAACACCATTTTCATGGGATCCATGACTTAGACAGTTCCAGCCGGACCGGACCGAGCTGGGACCTATGTCCCTTTCCAAGGTAACAAAAAGCATCTTCAGTTAGAATAAAGATTGGAAAATAATAAGAATAAAGCCAAAACAAAATAGAAAACAGAGGAAGGTATGGCACTTGGAACTGCACAAATGGAAATTGTATGGTTTAGAGGACTTAAGGATGGAAATTTTCCATCAATCCTGGCTGACGCCATGTAAGTCACGTGCATGATATTTATAGGAGCTGTATTTTTACTAGAAGTGTAGACTGAGCAAACCATAAAAAGACAATTTTTTATAACATTATTTTGTTTGTTATGTAAACCTAACTAAACCGTATTACCAAAGTTTTAGCTCATGTTACGTAGTTTCCTTTTCACCTTCAATATTATAGTCGCCATTTATTATTTTAATTGGCTTGTCAATTTTATTGACATTAAATCTATATTATTTTAACCTAAAGCTGATACTTTGTTTTTTATTATTATTATTTTTTATTTTTTTATGTATGGTCGTTTCCCAAAGGGTTATAAAAGTACTCTCATTTCCCTATAACAGAACATGATTCCCAACTATTTTGAAGCAGGCAATTATGAGACTAACTGTGAAATATGGTTCCACTTTGATTTAGCTTTCCAACCGAACTGCGATTTGCGCACCCTTAATTTTGATTGTGTTATCACCTTAAAGCTGAGTTACAACGCATGAGACATCAATCCTAAAAGATGGGAAGTATCTGGGACTGGACTATAGGAGATCTTTCCCAGGAACAGCATAAACCGAGTCCTTGTACAAACATTAACTTTCTTAGCATTTAGTTAAGGGGTTGCACATAATATTTAGTTATTTGTTTGGTTTGCAATATGAATATAGTACTGAATAAAAAAACCTATTAAATAACTAGACAAAACTTGGTGATACAAGAATCTTGTCACTGGACAAAGTGAAATAACTCCAAAAACTCCTAAAACAATTCTCTTGTTTTCCGGAAACATGTATACCAAATGCGATAGAAGAGATTGTGTTGTATTTTTATACTATACTGTGCTGTATTTGTATCATTCTGTTATGATCACTAGTGCACGTATTACATGAAGATGTGAATCGTGAACCCACTGATTTCTGTGGTAATTTGTAATTGTCTGTTAGACTATTGCACCTATGTGAAAATATCGTGGTATAATGTAAAGCTATGGAGCCGATGCTTCGATGATGACTCTTTCACTTTCTTTATCAAGGGAAGAATTCGAAAAGCCAGCATCCCCCGAAGCACTAAAGTAATTGCATGGCATAATGAGTGGACCAGCTGCAACATTCAATTTCTGCAGTGTAAAAAAGGAAGCAATTCCGAATGGTTTGATTTCTGGGAGTAAATTGCTGCATCACGATAACAAACTGGGGTTGTTCTCTGAAGCAGTTCGAGCATTGCCATGATTATGTATTGTCATTTGAATATCATGTGAAAAATGCGTCTTCAATGTTGCATATGGAGCTTTTCTAGCTGCAGCATAATTAAATGGATAAGGGGTCAGTAGAGTGATTCCAGCAAAATCAAACATGTAGCACAACACATATCTTAAGAGATTTCTATAAAATCTAGAGAACAGCATTTCTTTTCTCTTTCCCAAGCTAGCAATGCAATAGCTGTTTCATTGCTCAATGAATTTACTAGTACTGCTTGCTTGGACGTGTGTGCATATAGACGAAGTCACACAAGTAAGTTAGCGATGGCCTAACCAGTAACTTGCTTTACTCGGAGAATGTTTTGTCGCCTTTTCCACCAAATCATCACACACCCACCAAGGAATAACAATCCCACGCATGAACCAAAAGCAATGCCAACCTTTGCACCAGCTGAGAGGTGAGGCCCACATGTTGGAAGCCCAGGTATGCCACAGAGACCATGATTATCTGTGAAACTACAAGACAAGCGGAACCGTAAAGAGGATCCCCATGAGAAGAGAGATGTTTAAGGTGTTACCGCTCCAACAAAAGGCAATGTTGTAGCTACTTAATTGACAACAGAACATACTTGAAGCTAGCTCCATGAAGAAGCCTTGCTCCTAGGGCTGCTGGAACTCTTCCAGATAAAGAATTTCCATTGAGGTTCCTGCATCTTGCCAATTAATTGTTAGGATCTACCACTCTACTGCTGTTTTCAGAGAGGTATTTATTCCTAAATCAAACTTTTCTTACAGTCTTTTTAGAGATAGCAACTGCACAAGAGTATCAGGAATTGATCCGCTGAAGAAATTGTATGACAAATCCCTGCCATGTTGAGAGCCAAGGATCAGCTTTTTGCAAAGTTTGAGGGACTAAAGATTCAAGATAGGTGAATCATAGCAAATGCCCAAAGCATTAGCTATTTGTAGCTTAATTTCATAATTGATAAAAATCTGATGCTAATACATACAGCGCCTTCTTGCCAGCAGGAAGTTTTCTTTCTTGGACTAACTCATTCTTCCTCCAGGTGTCTTAATAGGTGTAATGTTGAAGAAAGAAAAATGAAGCAAAACGTGAAGCATCACTTACACTATCTGCAAGCTTGATATGGTACCAAGAGATGAAGGTATGGGCCCACTGATGCTATTTCCGCTCAAGTTTCTACATAGACCAGAAAGTGGAACAAGTTTTCAGGCTACAGAAGCCACGGGTAAATTAAAAGTATATTTGATGCCGAAATCATGTTGGTGTGAATAAACACATTTTCAAAGGTATCTAACTGTGAGCCAGAAAATGAGAATTCCATTTTACTATGTGCAGATAACTTACTTTTCTTTTAATAATTCACAACTCACTCGTTTAAATGTAAAATCTAGTAGCTAGTCCAGATTTCAGGATATAAATGTGTAGCTCACTTGTTTGATGTTTCAAATTGCATAGAATAAAAAAAGAACCAATTATTACATTATTTGCTTTGGCTCTTTCTGTAAATCCAGCCAAGCATGTTGTGCATATCCCCAATAGAAAAGCCAACAAGGGAGCATGGAGATAAGCATCCAATTGCCTCATCAAAAATATTGATCAGATTTTCATAATGAGGCCTATTTATCGAACCAACAAAAGGATGCACCTTATTTCGACAATATCTAACTTCCATAAGGAAAAATAAAAGGAAATCTCTAAATGAGGAAGTGCATTGGAAACTTACATGCTCAGCAAATGATGCAATTTTGATATTTCTGATGGCAAGGTACCTCTCAAGCCTTGGTTGTCAAGTCCACTGCCCAAGTAAAAATAAAATTAGTATTGTAGCCAACCTTTTGAGAAGTTTGCTAAATAGAATGATCAATGAAGTTAAATGAAGCGTGAGAAACAATTATTAGGGCTAGGTCATGAAAATATTCTCAGTTGGGGTTAAACTCTAAAAGCCATCAGCTGAACTGCCATTTTCTTGGAGAAAGCAAGTGGCTATATTGCAATCCCTACACTTCCACATATAGAATTAAAACCAAAGAGATATCACAAGTGGCAATCAGAAATAATTCAGACAGAGGCAACTATATAATTACATCTTATAAGTATTTAGAACCAAACAAACTGAGCACATGCTAAGGGACTAACTAAATATGTAACAAGGGAAGTTGTGGGAAAGGAAGTAGAAGGAATTACAGTCCATCAATGACCCATTTGCTGCTATAGCTATCTAAATGGCAGCTAACTCCGATCCAGGGATGCTGCTGGGGAACACAAGGGTCACCATTCCACCCCAAGTGCATAGGAAGGCCCAATGCATCCTTTAGTGTCTTCAGAACCTCAACTACAGAAATTACAGGAAAAAAGTCAATATACTATCTCTACCACTAGTGCTACACTTGGAAAGAAGAAAATTTGCATCAATGTGATTCTTTACTGTTTATACATACACAGAATGGAGGTGATAGTAAATAATTTCCATCAATGCATTCAGTTCAGATGGGGATTTTAATTACCTTATGGAAATCTAATCACCACTATTTCAATTCCGTGCAAGTTTACTTCTCATTGTTGGATGTGATAGAGTAAGAATTTTCATTGATTATAAGCTTTAAGTTTTGCAACTTCTCTGAAAAGAAAATTCTCCTTTTCTCTTATCATTTTTCTCTTGAACTTACATTCAGATTGATTACATTCAACTTCAAAGCTTTACAACAAAGTGATTAAAATTGATAGCCATTACTTATCATATATGAATATTTTGCCCAGGCAGGGAGTTGGGAAGCCTTTCCAACACAATAATACTTGTTCTGGACATTGATGATTGAAGATTGAAATAAAAATAACCTTAGCATCACTATGTGCTGATTTGTTTGGAACTAACAAAATATCATTTGGACTGGAATTCAACGAAGGAGACCTGACCAGCAGGTGTAAGGTTGAGTTGTTCCAACAATAAACCACATGATCATAGGATAAGCAAGTGCACGATTTATGTTCAATAAGTTTTATTTGGGATTTTTTTCATATTTGTTCTATTCAGGAAATTTCTTCAAACAATCTAATACTTAGAAACTAAAACAAGAAAAAACCTTAATTTATCTTTGATAATTAAAATCTCAAGATTGTTACCATGTAGCTTAGTCAACCAATATATACTTAAAGAAAGAAGAAAGAAGAATCAATTTATCACTCAATTTAACTAGTTGCATAACCTGTTCAAATTGAACCTTGATCTTTCATTAGGAAGCTTATTAATTTATGAACCTGGCCTTGAATTGAAGTAAATAAGAAGGAAAAGTTATATGAGAGAAGGCTTTATAGATCATAATTACAATTCTTTAATGGTATTTGAACATACATCGTGTGGTGGATGATTCTTTCTTTTCCCCCTTCTGGAAATTCTAGATGGTTACTTTAAGAATATTCATGCTTTGAAGATAGTTGACATTTTGAATTGAGAAATGTATCAATTTGGTTTGTGTGTATCTCTGCTAGCAATGATGTTCTTTTATTATGATTAGCACGATAGTATTAATAATCTTTTATTAGGATTAACATGATAGCAAGGTAATGTAGAGTAGATGTATGTAAGATTTTGGGTCTAAGATTAGCCCAAGCTATTGGAATCTTGTATGCATTTTTCTCTGGCAAGTAATTAGATGGGTACTCATAATGAAACGTATGCAAGATTGTCACCACATTATTGCTTGTGCGCCAGAGAACCCAACTATCAATCACTGTATAGATCTTTGAATTCAAAAGCAGCATACCACTAACATAATTTTTAGAAGCAATTTTTTTTTTTTTGATGAAATTTAGAAGCAAATTTTCAATATTGCAATCTATGAGAGGCAAAAGCTGCACACCTTCTGAAATCAAGGATGGATGGATTGAAATGAGCATGGCATTTAAGTAAATAAATATAGAAAAGTTGAGCCCATACCTTCGTCTGCTGAAGTTTTTGATTCAGCAAAGACGATCTCAAATACTTCAATGGCATTTACTATGGCTACATTGCCTTCTTTAGGTTGAAAGGTTATTGTCAAAGTCCTCCCACTAACAGCAACGGTAGTGTTCAGTACAAGAGCAGCATTACGGTCACCACTCATATGAATGATATCAATGTGCTGAAAAACAGTGTCACCATTAATTAGGACATCAAACACCCTTTCTCCTACATCTGTTACTGAAACATCTATCTCTGCAAAGTGTAACCAAACTGAGTAGTTTTTTTTGGGATCCACATTTATGGTATACTCTAAATCAGGCTGCTTATCAGTGCCGACAATAGCAGTCTGATACAGGCCTTTGGGATAAAAATTTGGCGAGAGTGAAGCCTGCTTAATGCTCTCTTCAGTAGATCTTTTTTGGTCAGAGCCCAAACTAAAAGTTTGCATGGAATTCCAAAATCTGCCTCCACCCCACAAATCCCCATTATAATCCTGATCAAATTTTGGCTTCCCAGTTCCACAGCTCAGTCTTGTGATCGTTCTGAGGATGGTCTCCCCATGCCAATGCGGTCCAAAATAATACGCTTTATCGTCGACTTGAAGAATTTCAATAGCAAGGATTGCTGGATCTCCATGGCCAGTGCTGTGAAAGCAAATAGAAGCAGTGCTATCAGTAAGAAACACAATGGCTTCAGCAAATCCTTGCTCATCATGGCTGCTCCAACCTGATTTCAGGGAACAAATCTGAGTGCCTTCGATGGATGTGTCAAATAGAGGTTCATTGTCAAATGTCGACTGAACAACCAAACCGAAAAAAATTCTCACCAAATAATGTCCCACTGGAACCTTGTTTATAATATAACAGTTTTCAGATCCTTCAGAAAGAGGAAAATAGCGAATAGTTTGAAGTGGAGGACTTATAGAATGTCGAGGTGCGGCATTGGTTGGTATTCCTCCTGTATATCCAAAATCCTTATACCAAAGTGTATTTGTTGGTGGTGTGTGGATGTCTTCATGAGCTCCACAGCTGATGCGCATAGCATGTGGTGCTGATTTGGAAAGAAAAATAAATAAATAATAAAAAAGAAAGACATTTTCAAATTACTGTGAAGATAAAGAAATGCTTGAATTGTTAAAACTATGAGCTTAAATGTTTAAATGGGAGAATGTTTTGAATTATGAACTTATCTTTGCAAAATTCATGTGTCTGTCAAAGTTCACTACATTTGTACCTTTAGCCTTGATACCATTATCTCATTAACCTAAGCACAACCGTTTTAAGGTCTTCTATCCAATAAATTCCCTTTAAAACAGGTTTGTCAAAGATTTCAAGCTATAGGGTAAAGGCACAGAATGAAGATCTGTTGCAGAAGAAGCTTAAGACAGCAGAGGAGGCCAAAATGCAAGAGAGAACAAGAGAGATGATTAATCCAAAGCCTAGAACCCTCCCAATAACCTTCTATCATAACGAATATTCAATTTTCTAAAAACTACTGGAGCTCAAGCTACTTGAATAGCTTTTATAGTTGATCTTGAGCATCATTTAGCTCAACCAGCACATATCTTGTGTCAAACTTAAATTTATATCAAGCTTTATCGAGTTTCAGTCAAGTTCAAGGGTTAATATAAATTTAAAACAATATAATGTTTCTAAATGATAAAGGCTGAACAAGCTTAGCCAAAATTTGAACTTGATCGTCACCCCCTAACTATTATCAATTTCTCTCTAGCTCTTGAATTTTTGCTGAGGTTGCTTAGCTTTTTGCTACAGCATATACCACTCACTTCTTCACAGACCAAAGCCAGATAAGCTGTAGATACAATACTATTTTCAACCATAATTCGCACACCGTAAACTAACTAAACAACTCTGCAGACTTCACAGAAAGATTCTGCTCAAATACATTCATGTCCGATGCCCAAGCTTTCTGATTGCGAAAACTATGCACAACTTCGAATCATAGTTTACCTAATCAGTAATTTCTCAACGGAAAAGGCTTAAATGCATCGCTATAGAGATTTTTTTTTTTTTTTTTAAAAAAGGCCGATCAGTAATTGTAAAATGAACTCCAAATGCAATTGAAATTCACTGAAACTTCCATTTCAAGAACTTCTCATACTCAAAACGTTACAACAACGAATACTTAGAGTATAAAGAGAAATGAGAAACATTGAGCTTACGGGAACGAGCAAGTGAAGAAGTGGAAAACGAAAGAAGAACCAAAAGAAGCCATGGAAATAGCTCGTAGGGAAGCATTTCAGCTACTGCTGCTGCTGCTTCTTCTTTTTCTTCTTCTTCACTCCTCTTGTTTTCTCTTCCTGTTTGAGTGTTTATAGAGAGAGAGAGAGAGAGGTGCGAGCAGGTGCTTGGACGTGGGCGGAAAAAAAAAGTTGATCACTAAGCGCTGACGTCCCAGCGAAGTTCTCAAAGTGGAACACACAAACGTAGTCTATAGTATGAACTGATTTCAGTATATGAAAATTTAGAAGATTGGAGTGTTTTACGGACAATGGACTGTGGGGATCCTCTTGACTTGGGAAATGCTGCATGAGTTTATGCGCAATCATCGGAGGGCAAAGCAACCTGTTGAACCAACAGGGGGCGGGCAGACTGTCTGTAGAGATCAGGTCTTTGTGGAACAAAAGTCAAAAAGTCAATGCTCACCATCACTAGGACGGATATGTTTGTAACATAATAATACTATATTTCTTGTTGGGGCAAGGCAACTGTATCTCAGGTCAAGAGGCAGGGGCTGCATTTCCTTTTTCGTTTTAATGGATTATGTTTTTATATTTGGACTAAAATGGGTTTGTATTTAAAAGGTTTAACTTATTTTATGATTCATATATTAGTAGTATATACAAATGTACAGCCGTAATTAGATTTATTTAATAAGTGTATCATGTATATGTATTCAATTTGTTTATTGATTTAAAAAAAATTAAAATTAATATGTTATAACTATTGAAAAACGAATATATTCAATTTGCTAATGCTTATATATATAACTACACTAAAAACTATAGAAATATTTGGAGAGATGGTTTTCTATTCTTAGACTAAACATATGAAAAAAAAAAAAAAACCCTAATAAATACCATAATAGCTTAACAATCTAATGATTGATTTAGACCATAAGTGCAATTTGACTAACTTAACAAAAACTTGTAGTGTAATTGTTCTATGGGGGTTAATTACAATGTGTTGTGATTAACTTAAAAAAAATAATTCATAAATCTAATTCAATTTTTTTTTATTAATAATATCAAGTAGTTTTAACAAATATTATGACTTGAATAAGGTATTGCCCTTGTAAATATATTTATATAAAAAAAAAACAATTATATTAGGTTGTAGACATTTCATTTTTATCATTCATCAAATATATATATATATATATATATATCGGATAAATAATAATGATTTTTTGAATTTTTAGAAAAATAATTAATTTGTTGTTAAGTTTAGCTTAAACCAAATTTATTATTTAAGCCAACTTAGAAGGTTAAATACAATTAGTTTGCATTGCAAGACCAAGCATAAGCCAATGGCCTAATTAGAAAACATACGCACACACATTTCACAAGAGAATCAAGTTTGAATCCTCGCTTGCACAATATACACAAAATTTTTTAGACTGTAAAACATGGGTTGAACCCACGATTTCCATCTTCTTCAACCTTTAGCTATGCTTATTTTGCGCAGTTCCTTTTTGTTGAGTTCACTTTAAGCTCATTTTTTTATTCCTTTCACACGATTTCACCCAAAATTATGATGGAATTGTGTAATCGGCACAAGATACTATGAATTGAACGTAAGAACATGACCTAATTCATCTATCTAGAGCATCAAATCGAATCTCAAAAGTTGAAAAAAAAAATTCGAGATGCACATCGATTGCAAATCCAAAGTGATAAGGCAAGAATCGAAGCTTCCTCTCACTTAAACATGCAAGTTTGGATCCTATACAGCCATTTAAACTCATCCAATCCCCCTACATTTCTACTTGCCTTTGATTGGAGGAATATTCCAAGCACCCTCCTCCTCATCAAATCCCTCCATTAAAGACTTGCGAAGCTTGAATCGAGCTTGGCAAGTATAAATACACCCTCTAGCTTCTCATTATAAGGAGGGCAACAATAAGAGCAACACTCAAATCATCTCCATTTACACTTTCTCTCTCTAGCAGTTTCAGCCAACTATCCACTCCTCTCTAAAATTTCTCTCACTACTCTTAATCTAGAAGCACGAAGCTAGTCCTAATAGATTCTCGAGCCTCCCTAATTCCAAAAAAGATTAATCTTAAGCTTTAATTAAGTTGCAAGAGGATTCGATCAGGAAACCCAAATCGACTACTGCTTACTTCCTCCAACCACCATCCTTCGCTGTTCCTAAACTCAGACCAATGACACCAATGGACTCACAATTACTCCCAACCTCAATCTAACACAACCCACTAGCTGACAATTCTTCCTTTTCCAACAATCACCACGAGTGGTTGCTTGACACCTAAAGTTCTTTATTTCTTTGGCCAAACTCAAATCCACCAACCTGATCCAAATTCAACTTCGACCCGTGTTCGCATTTGCATCCAAGTCCAGGTTCGTATTCCTTGTTCGTTTTCTTTTTCTTTCTTTTTTTCATATTTTATTTTATTTTTTGTTCTTCTTTCTTATTTTCCTTTCCTAAAAAAAATTAAGATAGTTTAGTTTTTTATTAAAAAAATTATAATAATAGTAATAATAATAACTTTGAAAGATAATGAATGTGAACTACAGTTCGTCTAATCCGAATAGTGGATACCAAGCACATATAGGACGACTTTAACTATAAATAATAATTATATTCATTTTAATTTAATATTTTTTTCTCTTCTTCTTTTTTTTTGGAAAATAAATTTAAATTTGAAATATTAAAGTAACAACCGTAAGGTTTTAATAGAGTTGCCATCGAA
Source organism: Laguncularia racemosa (assembly GCA_037954665.1). Taxonomy (NCBI): domain Eukaryota; kingdom Viridiplantae; phylum Streptophyta; class Magnoliopsida; order Myrtales; family Combretaceae; genus Laguncularia; species Laguncularia racemosa. Next base: position 631,159 of record JBBMOL010000058.1, on the reverse strand, counting down.
ATCTAAAATATATGATTTTTATTTAAAAATTTGATGCAGACTAGTAGATAAATTATGATTGATCTGCTCAATTAGTCTTAATTTAATATTTTTCTCGATCTCTATTGGTCTTGACTCCTTTTTATCCAAATTAGATAAAATGAATTAAATTTTTTCTAATCTTAATTGAGAATTTACTTAAATAAGCATAAAGTTTAGTATAAATCAAACTAGAAAAAAATGGAAAAAAATTAAGTTCAACACAAGTAATTCTATGTTGCAATCTTTAAAAGTGACTATATGGTTTTGTCACTTTTTTTTTACTTTTAATGGATCTTATTTACTTAATTCGAGATGATTTATTATTAAAAAAAAAAAAGAACTATTGATAGATCTCATGAAGTTGTTAGCAATCCCATGAAGCTATCGACAATTTATTTTATTATTAATAAGTCATGTTTTCACTATAATTAGGGAGATTTTATCGTAATAAAAAAGTGACAATTATAATTATTTTTAAGTAATTACATCATAAAATTTTCCAATTATATCATATTAGTGTATAAGTAATTATAACATGGGGCTCATTAGTACTTTAAAAAATATTAAGTAACCCTCCTTATGAATTTTAGAAATAAAGTGGAGAATTCTTCAAAGAGAAAAGTTACTTAAAATACTATGCCATATCCTATAGTTTCTTAGAAATAAAGATTGCCTAATGATTAAATTTAAGTATTATGTAAAGGTTTCTATTAATAAGTGCTTCGAATACACTAATTGAAAATTTTAAAAAAATTTCAAAATTTTAGGAAGGATTGTTCACTTTATGGAAAAATAAATGCATGCAAATGCATAAAAGTTAGCATTTTCTAATTCTAATGTGTGGTTCAAAACAAAATTAAATTAATAATATATATATATATATTGACGCCTTTTATGGCACCAAATAAATAGAACTAAGTTCAAAATTTTAAGAAAGCAGCAATTACATTTCATCAAGTATTTATAGATAATTTTTTTAAGTTAGTCTTTTACGTTTAAATACTATTAAGATTATGTGTTTGTAGTCAATTAAATATATTTGGAATAATAATGAATATTTTGAGGGCTTAGAATCCATGGTTTTATTCTAGTATTCTATTTTTTTTTTTAATCCAGTAAAAGAGCTAGGAAAATAGCTACAGCCTAACAATGGGAGTTTGACTATAATAAAGGATATATCATATTCAATACTATATCATTCTCTTTCTTCCTTGAGTTTACTTTTCCAATTTTACCAAAGTATGCAAAGAAACTTTAAAACTGTGGTTTTTTATTTAAGAAACCATATAAATAGTAATTTTTTTTAAAATATCTATTATAATTAATATATATTTAAAAATTATTAATAATTGTATACTATTTATTGAATGGTATAACATATCAAATGGGTTGGTTATTATTATCATCGCATGTTTAAATACATCCAAAACACTTGTGTGGTACTCCTCCCCCATGCACCTTGCTGGGGTATATTTTTAAATATAATATTTTTTTAAAAACAATTTTTGAAAAATAATATCTACAAAAATTATTTCAAAAATAGGTTTTGAAAGCTTTAATTTTGTGAAATTTTGCGAAATTAAAGACATGCACCTCAACTACACCTTTAGTACAAATTTGTGCAAAATATTTTTTTGGCATTATCTCAACTATGTAATAATGTAAAGGAATACTACAAACCTATACTGCAAATCTATAAAAATTATTACAAAATAATACTGCAAACTTATAAAAATTATTATAAGGTAATGCTACAAATATGCACAATATTACAACATTTGATTTCTAGTGTATAGGAAAAAAATTTGCACTAATAGTTTGTAATATAAATGCAAATTCTCATTTCATATTCATTATTAGACATTTCAATTTCTTATTCCAATCTTTTTCTTTCTCACAATTTGAAACTTTCTGTTTTCTTAATTTATGTTATGCGTAGGTTTAACTTGTACATTTGCATGTGTAGAAATATTTACATGAAATTTTTCTAACTTTTTTAGTAAAGCTATATTTTGATATGTTTTTTCAAGAAAAAATTAAATTTTTTTCCTATTATATTATTTTTTATCAATGCATAAAAAATTAAATGCAATTATTTGTACTCTACTGTTTTTATTAAACTACCAGTAATTGTTTATTAATTGTTAATTAATAATTAATTAGTTGCTAATATATTATTAATTAACATTAGAAAATAAATTAGTAAAATTTTTTGGTATATTTTGTAAATGAAATGTCTTCATTTGTAGCTGTGAAAATTGCTGTAAAAGTAATCATTAATTATTAACTAATTAGTCGTTAATTAGTCATTAATTAATCATTAGAAACTTAATTAGGAAAAAAATCCATATTGATTATAAATGTAATGTCTTTTTGTGTTATTATAGAAATAATTGTAAAATTAAGTTGTTATTGAATAACTATTAATTAACAGTAATTAGTCGTTAATATGTTATTAGTTAATTGTTAGAAATTTAATTAGTGAAAATTTTGTATTGATTATAAATGTAATATGTTTGTGTGTTTTTGTAGAAATAATTGTAAAATTAAATGTTAATTAATAGTAATTAGTCATTAATATATCATTAATTAACTGTTAAAAAATTAATTAGTGAAAAAAATTTGTGTTGGTTGTAAATATAATATGTTTGTGTGTTTTTGTAAAAGTAGATATAAAATTAAGTTGTTGTTAATTAACAGTAAGTAGTTATTAATTAATTAGTGAAAAATTTTGTATTGATTGTAAATATAATATGTTTGTGTATTTTTGTAAAAGTAGATGTAAAATTAAGCTATTGTTAGTTAACAATAATTAGTCATTAATATGTCATTAATTAATTATTAGAAAATTAATTAGTGAAAAAATTTTATTGACTGTAAATGTAATATGTTTATATGTTTTAATAAAAGTAGTTGTAAAATTAAGTTGTCATTAATTAACTGTTAATTAACAATAATTAGTTACTAATAAATCGTTAATTAATATTTTGATATCAATGATAATTTTTTTTTATTTTTTTTTGCATAATGGATAGAGCTTGGAGCTTGGACCCTTCGATCTTTCAATCTTAACGTAGCAGAAGAGACATCAATCACAAGCCGTTTAAGACGAAAAGGTAAACAACTTTTAACTTGTTGATTACTTTATGTTTCATTATCAATAGTATAACATTCATTTGTTGTCAATTTAGGAACAATCATAACTTGTCGTTTGATGCGACGAGTGTATCATCCCCATTGATCCTCGAGTCAAGCCATTCTTACATTTGGTGAGATTCGAAAGTGCGAGCGGCCTACCATTCATTCCATTAGATTGGCACATGACAATTGCCTTAGTCAAGCAATGGAGGCTAGAGACACATACATTTCACATGCCGACAAGGGAGTTTATTATCACCTTACAAGATGTAGAGGTCTAGTTAGGCCTCCCTATGGATGGTTAGATAATTATAGGGAGTAGTTAATTGGATTAGGGTGCAACATATAAGAGATTATTGGGTGCAAAGCCAAGGTCTAATGGTAAGAAGGGCCACATTAGCATGACATGACTTCATAATATGTTCTAGATCCTTTCAACCTACACCGATGCAAAGTAAATTCATTGCCATATGCATGCGTACATATTGCAACCGTTGGGGGTATTTATTTTTGTTGAAAAATCCAGCGCCCTCGTCTACTCAATATTTTTACCTCTGCTTGAGTATTTTGATATTGCTAAGACGTATAGTTGGGGGTCTATCTGTCTGGTTTGATTATATCGTCAACTTTGTGTCGCATCATTACCGTCGGCACACGAGATTGGAGAGGCTGTCATTCTCTTATAGGTGTGAACCTGGGATAGATTCTCTCACATAGCACCTCTTACCTAACATGGACTAATTACAGAAGTTGGATCTCTCTTAATCGCACATTGGAACAAGCGAAGGGGCACTCAGCTTTACCCAACCCATGTTGTAGGCACATATCGGGATGTGCTCGATAGGAAGAATAATTAACAGATATTCCAATTACCCTTTTTTTTCCATTTCATCATATTAATTGTTAACGTTGAATATTATTTTCTATCCTTTATGTCAAATGGGAGTTCTACTTTGAGAATCTAATTAACGTCCTACCACTTTTTTGTAGAAGCGACATGCACATTTGGACTACTTGAGTGCCACTCATATATTTCCACATAGTCGAGTAGCATTATCCTAATCGAGTTGCAAGGTAGTTTGGGAGGTTTCAATATATTTCATAGCTAGTAAACACACAGTTAAAGCTTCATCAAATTGACCTATGTGGGAGAGTTGATTTGGATTGGTCGGTACAACATGTAATGTATATATCCATGTAAGAACAACGTGCAAATTGGGTGGGGTACATGGAGGGCCCTAGAAATGTGTATGAGGAATGCATGTAGTGGTACGGATTGATCAACCAATGATATATTGGAAGCACGAGAGCTGTTCTTGGATTTTTGGTAAGTATAACATAAACACTAGTTGGATAAATCATTACATGACCGTTTCTTATTTAATTTACGTTTTGTTGTAATATGTAATGTGATACATTAAGACAAATATACCTATCATTAGATCTTGACACAGTTGCTAGAATAGCTACTTATGGTCTTTACTTCATGCATCACCACGGGGGGTAACATTATACTTGCAGGCATAGTAGCAGTCTGTCGCAAAGGTTGAGGCTAAGGTATAATTGACTGAAGTGTTCTAATCGCAGTCAATTCTTGTGCACCGTAGAATCATCAGACATTAATGACCCCGAAATTGGGGTAAGGTACAAGAAAATCCAACATATGACTAACGGTTCTCAATGGATTCTAATGTGATGTATGATAGTTCGGACCCAATTTTTAGCATAAATGTAACACCACATTGTCATTCTGTTAGTGATCTTGTCCCTATACCACTTGCACTGCAAAAGAAACGCTTTGACAAACAACCAATGTATCGGGGTGAATCATCACATAGTCCTACAAAGTAAAGTCCAATGCCTCCTTGAACTTTCGATGATACCCTTCAACAGCATCCAACACAACAGTTACAGGCTGCTCCTATCCCACATCTAAGGTCGTCAAGAGAGCCTACGAACGCATTTGCCTGTTCTATGTCTAATGCCATTAAGAGAGCCTACGAATGCATTTGCCTGACTAGTTAGATAGCTCACTAAGGAAAATAATAAGGAGGGATAGCGGTTTATTTTTTGTTATTAATTTCATATGTTATTAATTTACGTCTGCCAATTTATATTGAGGCTGCGGACCTTGTTTGAGCCTTCAGTTTTGCAAAATTTCGCAAAACTAAAGGTCCACACTAAGTCTGCGTTTTTGAAACTTATTTTTGGAATAATTTTTATAGATACTATATTTCACAATTTTTTTTAAGAAAATACTATATTTAAGAGTATAACCCCACCTTCACTTTCCTTCCCAAAGCAAAAATTACAGATAAGTTGTTAAGGCCTTCCATTTGTTCGTCTCTTCAACTTTAAATGCATCTCATGCAGTCCTTATCATCAGCTCTCCAAAAGAAAGCCCTAGCTTTTTTTTTGCTTCAATGGCAACAAGTTCTCAACACCCTCAATCCAACGGTACTTAACTATATTATATTCAAATCATTCTTTATATATATATATATGTTTTATAGGCTTCATAACTCAAAACGAGCAAAAAAAAAAAAAAAAACTGATTTAAGTATACTGTAACTAGGATCAAATATCATTTTTTATAGGGATCAAATTGTTATATTTTTATATGTCGAAATATATATAAAAAAAAAGTTATACTAAAAGCATGAACACCATTTGCGCCTTTAAGTAATATGCTTAAAGACACATATGATATGTACAGAAGTGGTGTATGCCTTCAATTTTGTAAATTTTGAAAAAAAAAAATTATAAATTACATTCATATTTTAGAAATCTATTTTTAAAATTAGAAATTTTAAATATAATATTAAAAAAATAAAAATAACAATATTTAATAAGGTTTCCAACACTTGCCCATGCACCTTCGCTTTCCTGCCCAAAGCAAAAAGTACAGAGGTGTTTAGGCCTTCCCTTCTGTTCTTCTCTTCAACTTCAAATGCATCTCATACAGTCGCTCTCGTCAACTCTCCAAAAGAAAACCCTAGCTTTTTTTTCGCTTCAATGGCAACAAGTTCACAACACCCTCAATCCAACAGTGCCACCACTCCATCATCATCAACCAAACCGGGGAAGCGAAAGCCAGTATTTGTAGAGGTAGACGAGCTGAAACCCGGAACAAATGGACATACCCTCATAGCTAAGGTTTTAAGTTCCAACACTGTTTTGCCAAAGCAACATTCTTTGAGGAGGTCTCGTTTGGCTGAGTGTCTTATTGGGGATGAGACTGGGACTATTCTGTTCACTGCACGTAATGATCAAGGTCACTTTTTTCTTTTGACATTTCCTTGTTTTAGGGTTAGGGTTTTAGAAGGTTGGATTCTATTGGGTTTGATTTGGTGCGCTGTATAGTTGGGTTGGCTTGTGTTGATGGGTTTCTAGTGAACTTTTGTGTTTATGCGTGTGTTTGTTTTGGATGATCTCGTTCTGATAATATCTGATAGTTAATGCACTTTAAGTACATCTGGTGCATAAGGTGCTTCCCTGCTAGGACGAGGAGGGAAAGGATTATGCATACGTACGTAGCATTACCCCTGCATTCTATAAGGAAGGCATGCCTTGAATCCATGAGCTAAAGAGCAACTTAACCGCCGTTCCACGGCTTGCCCTCTATTTAATATATTGTGTAAAGAATAATAGACCTCGATGCATTGTGTTGATGTGATTCTGTGGGTGGATTTGAAGTGAAACTTCGGTATATATTTGTTAGTTTTTGAATAGACACTTCCATTTTTCTTGATATTTGAGTTTAGCGTGCGTGGGCCTCGCGCTCTTTAGTCGCCTCTTTGTTAACTAAATATATAAAGAAGCTCAGATTTGGAGTTTCATGTTATAGGCTTTTGCCATTTTATGAGAACAATCTCTATGTCTTGCAGAAGTGTATTGATCATCCAGATTTAGGAGAATGTTGTTAGCTAGCTTGCATTAGTATGATCCGTGATGTTTGCTATAGATATGCCTTTTTCTCTAATTGCTTGCTTTCCCAACTATTAGGAAGTGCCTTCACATATAACTCAGTCTACACTCGTTCCTCTGATATGCTGCGCTTTTGAAAGTAGAACCGAAAGAAATTGAATTAGTGTTGGGATGTTGCTGTTCCTGATTGTGTTTTTGATGCATCGATCCTAATCTTCTCTATGCAGTTGATTTGATTAAGCCAGGCGCTACTGTGATACTCCGCAATGCAAGGATCGATATGTTTAAGGGTACTATGCGATTAGCCGTGGACAAGTGGGGTCGCATTGAAGTCACCGATCCTGCTAACTTCACGGTGGAGGAGGATAACAATCTTTCCTTAGACGAGTATGAACTCGTAAATGTGGTCGAAGAATGATGTGGAGATCAGGGATGCCTGCATTTTGTTATCACATACCATTTACGTAATCTACCGGGAAGTATATGAAATTTAAAAAGGAAGCTCGCATCATGACATAGTACTAGTTTGATTTTACACAAGGTGGTATATGGTTTTGTCTCCAAGGGTTTAGCTTAACATGTAAACTTAGGTTAGCATTAGCATTTTATCAGCTTAATTATGTAATGTCGTGTTAATATAACTGTTCCACCTCGGTCAGCTAGAACAATTAAGTGATCCAAGTTAACCATATCCACGTATATTGGTATGATGCATGTTTACTTTCGCCTTTTTCCTCTTTGGTTATGTTGTTCCATAGGTAAGAAGGCTTCTGTGTTGACATTTCAGTTGACGATGATCAGGTAGCACCAACCATTCCTAAGACCTTTGAAATTATATTAACACCCTGATTTTATGAATGCACTTACACCAACACAATGAGACCTATTTTCGTGTAACTTATGAATGGTGTCCATGCAATTTTGAAGCTTAACAAGGGGTCCTATTCTATTTTAGTGTTCAATTTCCTATTATAGGGGATTGACATACAATTAAAACGATTAGGTACTTATGTAATTTCAAATGTTTTCAAGGTGAATCGGTGTAATTCGTCTTAATCCTTCTTATGCTTCTTACATAAGCCTCTTTCTTGAGTTCGACATTTCGGAGCGTCTAAAATTATTCTCCATTTCTTCATTCAGTTTATTCTATCCCGTTGCCTGACGAGCAATTACTGAAGCAACTACAGTTTTTCTTCCATAGGGAGAAGTTATCTTCCAACTTGCGATTTAAGGTCGATATTCTGAAACGCTTATGTTACATGGCATATTGAGCTAAAATGGACTAAAACCTATCTCAAAGCCAACTTAGTTCGATTGACAATATCTTGGGTGCCAATAAAACATAAGCGGCTATTTATTCAGTTGATCCCTCTTTAGACAACAAAATGTTAAATTTACATCAACCCTAGCTCCTACAGCCACCAACAGATCAATATCCTTACTGGTGAATCCTCGCAAATGGCTGGCTGCTGTTGGACCCCATGCAGTTCTTCCGTATGGTTTATATAGAATGATATAATCTTAAACTCTAGTTGCAATTTCAATTCCCTAATTATTTTATTAACATTTTCAGACTACTCTTCCTTTTCCAGTAGTTAAGGCGTGCCAACTGCCACATTCCGAGATCGACCAGAATGTGTCTCAAATCCTGCATTTGGTTTGTTTTTTGCCTTTAAGCTGAGCTAAGAATATACCTTTTATATTAAAACACGATCTTAAAATGTGGATACATTTTATATTCCCTAATTTTGAACCTTTCCAGAACGAACTGGCTCAACAGTAGAATCAAGAGTCGGCACGATAGCAAAATCGGCTAGAATGTCTTGAATTCTGCATTTGGTCTGTCTTTTTGTCTTGAAGTGGAGCTAAGAAAGTGAATAAAGAAGTACGTATTAGTCTGGTGAGTTAGGTTCAGTAGCTATAAACATAATGCATCTCCCACGGATCACTAATCAGCCAGACTATCTGGTTAAGGAAACCTTTAGCATCTTATTACAGAAGTCAAATTGCACCTGTATAAATCACAGGGCTTTCCTTGAGATAAGACAGAAAATTCTTATTTAAATCCAGTCTCAGACGTTGTATCCCATGTAATTATGTCTATGCAATCTGATTTTTTAACACTAACATGAGCTATATACAAATTTAAGCTCGAGTACAATCTGCTAACGACCATTACCAGCATTAAAATTTCCCAAGTGACTAGTGGAATACCGGCGGTGATACTTGTGCTATCCACTTTTTAAGGTAACAGGTAATTTTATTCGGATGCTTTACTAGAAAATTATTTCCACTTAAAACTGTTCAAAATGACAAGTACCAGTTCTTTCTCAACTCATTTCAAGTGTTGGTTGCTACCAAACCTAAGCAGCAGACTCCAAAACTCTAATGAAAAACAAATACCAGCTCAAAGAAGGCAAGAACTATTAGCGCTAGTTCTTAGCAAGAAAACACACTAATAAACTGGTCCAGCCTGTCAGTAACCTATGGAAATTTTTCGGAAGAACATCAAGTTACATAGGTAAAGCATGAAGTATTTTAAAGTTCATTCGGCATCATTTGGCAAGCAGGGACTCCAATTCAACCTCGTGTTTCCCTCTCTCTCTATATATATATATCTTCATACAGACCAACTTTCATATTGTGTGGTTAATATGTTCATTTTGGAACCAGCACATGAATACATACAGAGGTCTTCTATCAAAATGGCTGGCAAAGCTGAGAGTCGATGCTTTATGCACTACGCAGCAGATATCTTATCCGCTATTTATCCTTCTAACATCAGGTTATTTCAAGATGGTTGCAATGGAAGCTTGGCATAGTACTCTAAATATAAACTGAACATAAAATGACATATATTCAAGATGCAAACCATGATACATGTTCTGAAGTTTATATATAGAGTGGCTTTGGATTGATGCACAGAACCAATTGTTTCCTTTAGATTTTACTACCCAATACTATAATGATACATGGTCCAATGCAAGCCAAACAAGCAATTCATCTTGTAGTTTCATAGTTTATTTCAGTGTAGTTATCGTTTTTCTTATAATGCAAGAGAGGCCCACAAGCAGACAATACAAATGATTTGGACATCAAATTGAGCACTTTATAGAGGGCTCATGGTAACACAATGGTGCAGAAATTGATTCCTGGAATTGGCAAAACTAATAGCTTACAGAACAGTATGGCTGATCAAACTTAGCACAATGTAGAACATGGAAGGCTGGAGTAATTGGACATTATCCATATTGCTCTTTTGAAAGAATAGAAAATTAGATATTGAACCACTATAAATTAACAACATCCATTAGATTAGGAAGCAAAGAATTACGAGTGTCTGTCTCCCTAGTGTCAAAAACCATAGGATAAATGCCAACCACTTGGTGAAAATTGTCACTCTAATATAAAAGCCAAAAATCCTAGAAGCCTTTTATATCCGAAACTTATTTTGCCTAGCATATATTCCCTTATGATTAAAAAAGGGCCCTAACACTCAAGGAAATGAGATACCTCAAGCAAGTCTTAAAACGTCCACTGAGAGTTGACCAATGATTACCATCAATGCATTGTGTTGCATTGTGTCCAACAACTAGGAATCATCCATCTACAGTAAAAAAAAATCAGAGAAAACATACTTATTTTAGTGCCCCAGAAAACTCATCTGCTTTGGCAAAAAAAGTAGTAAAATGGGATCCGCAGAAGGAACAAAAAAAAAAGACTCAAAATCACACAGGGAGCCAAAGTAAATGCTAACCGCTTTCAGGCCATCATGCAAAGTAATCATATACCATCAACCAACACATCTCAATCAGACTAAAACCAACAGACACTTAAATATGTACAAGCCCAAATAGCTTTGGTCAATTCATCTGAAAGTGCCTTGTCTGATACCACATTTGATTGATGACATTGAGATAGTAAAAGGAATAATGCAGTAGCAACTATGAGCCGCTGAACTTGTTAAGATGACAAACACCACCAAGAACCAGTCACACCACCCTATTCTGGATTCTATCTCTTCACATTAATACAATCAAAGTTCACAGCAACTCCCTGCTTTGCTGACTGAAAAACTATTTAAAATTTATTTCCCACCTTGACTTAGATCTCATGAACAGAGTATGAGGTTCCACTTGAACGGATCAAAATTCATTATACATCGTCATTGCAATCTGTGTAGAACAAATCCTTGTCACTATTGTATCATACTCTTGCACATTCAACACAAAAGTGAAAGTGTGTCCAAAAAAAAAATTCTAATTCAAATACTCTTACACTCACATGAACAGGCCAAGGAATATCAGAAACTCATCCAAGTACAAGTCATATTCTCAATAAGTAAAAGAGACACTGAGGTCCAAAGCATGCTTAATTATTTTCCAGCTACAAAATACTGAGGGTCTATCAAGCCATCAAGATCACTAATGCATGAAGAAAAAAGTCATGTTTTGGAGCTACAGAAGCTTTATTGCAATGACAAATATAAAAGTACAAGGTCCATTAACAAATTAAGTAAAAGCAGGACAGGTTAACTCTAGCTCTGTTGTAAGAACAACAAAAATGATTAAGGTCCATATCCATCTCTTTTAATAATCCCACATTTAACCAAAGTGTTGATGCCTAGTTATAACTGAGAAAAGATAATGGTCCCACTATTCTAAGTGTGCCATGAACCCTGCACAGTTGTTTGTTTCCCTTCATCTAGTCCTCTCCTGCCCTACAACATTGAAAAGACAGGGATTTTTACTCAGAGAGACATGAAAAGAAAAATTGCAGTATCAACATTAATTTTACTCAACTATCAACTATCACGTTTTCCTCCATATGCACTCTAATAGAACATCTTTTTTTCTTTTTTCCCTTCTTTTTTTCAGGAGAAGTAGCAGGACCACCCATTCTTACTGTCTAAAGCCCCAAGAAACTTAGCATTAAACAAAATTGTGCACAAGCTATTTTCATAGGTAGTTAACAAATAAAATGCTATTGTCATACTTGTGATGGGTATAGAAACCATGGTGGTATTCTTGCGGGTCCCCACTCCTAGACACCTAATGAAAAAAATAAGACATAGCTATATTAGTACCAATGACTTACAAGGGAAAATGAAATATTTGATGGCTGTGACAACTTGACCAAGTTACAATAACCCAACACAGAAGATATGATGAGTTTGTTGCCCTGACCAATGTTTGTGAGTCAAATTTGAGTTTTTTCTGTGTATTGCTGTAATCTCAAAAACTCACGTCTCAAGATACATCCACTAAAAGCATTGTTGTCACCAACTAAGTTAAGTTACAGTAACCAAATGTAGAGTAGAAAAGATGCTTTTTGTTCCCTCTACCAGAGATTGTGAGTCAAATTGAGCTTTTCTCCCTTCATTTTGCTCTATTATCAAAATTTACAAGTATAATGACTTATAGAGATTTACATTTCCTAGATGCAATGTTGTCACATTCCTTTGAAGCTAGATTATAGACCCTTGACAACTACTAACGTGTGTCTATGCCATGACATGACTACTAAATTTTACATTAACAAGTGCATTTAACGAAGTATATATGGAACAAGAATAAAAGATATAGAATAATTGCTTGATTCAAGTCAAGTTCAAGTGCATGAAAATAATAAACTTTCATAATTTCACTAGATATCAATGTATCCATATAAATTATTGACATATATCATACTAAAATTTAAGAAAAGCACATAACAAAAACTTAAGCCCTTTATATTCTGCTTTTAGTTTCTACCAGCAATAGATATAACTAACAAAGAGTTATAAATTAAAAGCTATGGCTACAACAGATCTATAGAGAAGCTTCACATGTAACACCATGACGTCATACTATCCATACAACCATATGAATGCTCCACGAATTCACTATTAAAAGAGCATATTGTACTTTGATATCATCTCAAGTCCATTCCACTCACACCATATAAACGCGAAAAAAAGGGGGGAAAAAAAAAAGAAGACTCATGATATATACTATACAATATTGAGAACAAGGACTTCAAGATATTTCCAAAATTAAGCAACTATACCACAAGATAAACGATCACTTAATCTCAATGATGGATTTTACCTGAACCTTGTACGATAAAAACACTACGTCACATGCACTTTATCCTCATTTAACAAAACCAATAGCACACCACCATTCCAAAGCGCAATTTATTACAGTACAAAATGTAACATGTATGCTATATGATTGAAAAGAAAGATACCTTCAGGTGTCCAATTGTACGCGCGACGAGACACGGCAAGCATGGAAGTTAACAAAGCCGACGCGGTGGCAGTGTGATAAGGAAGCATTGACTCTAAACAGCTACTCAACTCCACCGGGGACCTTTTCGAATCATCCCGATGACATGATTAATAAAAGCGTACACTTGCTAAGCACAACCAATAAAGAAATGTGCGATTTTCAACACACAAGTTACACATGTTACGAGAAAAGGTTCTCCTTTTTTACTTTCGGTATAGTCGTTAACAGAATCTTATAAGAAATGCTAAATATTAACACCATGAACACGAGACCTATACATAAATACATTAAATTTACGAAAAACTGAAGTGAAATTTGAAAGTAGGGTGTTGAGTTCTTACCTGAAAATGCGAGGAGAAAGTGGCTTTTGTGAACAGAGACTGAACGGAGAACGGGAAGGTTTGGATCTTGGGACGGCGGTTGCGACCCTGCCCGAAGCTCGGGCTGCCGCGGAACGGAGAAGAGACCGGGCGGCGAAAGCAGTCGACATGACTTCTTTTTGCAGAAGGGACAAGGGAGAATAAGGAAGAGTGAGGGTTTTGCCGTTCGGGGTTTTAGGGTTTCTTTTTTTTTTTTTTTCCCTAATATGTATTTGTATATTGCATTTTTCCCTTTAATATTAGAACCCTATTGAATAGAGTATTCGAGATTTTTGCTTGGAGTAAAATACTCAAGCCGTTAATGTCCCTCTAATTTAGTGATGTGAGGTCTTAGTGTGAGATAAATTATGTTTAAATTCCTTTTTTTTATTATAATTATTAAAAAAATACTCTAATCGGATATGTTTAGATTACAAAGATTTTTTAAAATTATAAAATAACTCGTACGTGAAATTGCTCCTTAAATATAATATAAAGTTAATTTGTTTTTATATAGGTATGCCCCATTCATTATTTTTTAAAACCAATCATCATTTAATTTAAAATTTTATTTATTGATTTGATTTTTTTAATTGATATAGATTGTAAATATATGAATAACAATATATATATATATATATATATATAAAATAAAAATGCAATTAAGGTTAATATCGTAAATAATTTAAAAGGATTGGAGGCAATTTAATAATTCGGACGAGAACTATAAATAGACCGTTATAAACCTTATTAATATTTTTTCTCCTTTTACCTCTCATAAAACCCTAAAACCTTCTCATGTGAATCCATAAAGAAGAAGACAACTATTTTTCCATTACTAACTTATCAAATTAAGATAAGTACATAAATTAACGATTATGAATCGTGATTTACGTATACATATGGTAGCGTAGAGATTAACGTGTTAAGGTCATTTACATATTTAAATCAATCTGTGATATACAAGGGACAAAACAAGCCATTCACTTATCATGATAACTATTTGGGTCTGTGTATCTACTAGTATATTACATTATAAATTTTATATTAAATAGATCAATTAGGTTAAATTAATTAGAAATCGAGTTGAGAGATCGATTTACGAGGTATACAGTGAAATATACGGTCTCCTAACACGATCGTGTTGGAGACCATGTTGAAAATCCAAGGTAAACAGAGAGATACACGGCCTCTCAACACGACCGTGTTGAGACCATGTTAAAAAAAAAAATTCAACACAGCCATGTTGAGGTCGTGTTAATGAATAGTGAACAGAGAGATACATAACCTCTCAACATGACTATGTTGAAAAAAAAAACCGACATAGTGAATAAGAGAGATACATGCCCATGTTGAGACCATGTTAAAAAAAAAAAATGACCTCTCAACATGACCATGTTGAGACCCTGTTAAAAAAAAGAAAAAAGAAAAAAGAAATGTATACGGTCTTTGGCACGGTCATGTACTACCCCGTATTCAACTACACGACCTCCAACATGACTGTGTTAAGTTGAAATGCGTCTATTTTTCTTTTAATATTTATAGGAATACAATTCTAAAATCAAATGATTTGAATCATGTATAGGTTTGGAAGAATTGTGAAGCTAGAAAAGTATAAAACAAACCAAGTTTTACAAAGTCAGGTACGTATATATCATGTTTGTTGCTTGTGCTTGATAAATTAGATTTTTATGTGTGGTTTTAATAATATTGTAAGCGAACCAAATTGAGTGTGTATGTGATTGTGAATTGCTAGGTTTAAAAAGTCGAGTGTGGGTCGGTGTTCTTGGGGTAGCACCTCGATGATCGGTATATGATGTTGTCCCTAATGAAGTCATGTACCGAAATGATCTAGGTCCTATGTGGAAGGTTGTATTGTGAAATGTTGTGATGTGGAAGGTTGTGACGTGTATTGTGAAAGGTTGTAGATAGCGTTTGGTTGCCACAAAAATATGGTACTGGACAAGACAAATTTTTTTGTCCTGCGCTTGGTTGTCATTTATGAAAAAAGTACTGAAAAATTCAATGTGGTACTGGACAAAATGGAAAATTTTTGTACCACATGTAATTAGGTACAAAAAAATCTGGTATTGGACAAAAATTCATTTTTTTTTTAAATCTTCAACTTGCCCTTCATATTTTTCTATTTACAAACAAACCCTATATCTCCAAACCATTTTCATTTGAACCTATTCTCGCCGCACTAGCTTACCCTTCAAGTGCAGTAGAAAAACCTATCAGCTCCACTTTAACAACGGGATTCATCATGCAATTGACCGCTATTCGAACGTCACTGTTGTCACGTCAAAAGTCGCCGACGGGTTCATATCCTTCCGTTTTTTCTCACATTCTTGTTTGCTTTTCTATGTTCCCCACATGCTCTACTGTGGTTGTTACCATCCGTTTAGCTTTCTTTCGCTTGCTTTTCTATCTTTGTCGCATGCTCTCCATCTAGTTGTCACTGTCTGTTTAGATGTCTGTTGAAATGGGACGATGGTGGTGGATCAATCTTTCATATATAAATAGATCATCACGTGTCCCAACTTGATTCCAAACTCACGTTTTGATTTCCAGTATGATAAGAACAAAGAAAATTACACAGCATGAGAAAAATACTATAACATAAGTTTTTTTTTAACCATGCTTATTGCTAATTTCAAGTCAAGATTCTTTTATGTTGTATATTATTTATCATATATATATACTATATCGGAACATCATTTTTAAGATAAAAGAAAAGTAAGTAATGTGTTATTTTATTAAATATAATATAAATTATTGTAATTTATAATATGAATTATTAAATTTTTTCAATCAATGGATTTACACGAATTATTTTATATAATTTATAATCTCTTCAAATTATATTTTCTTATAATAATATTAAATATGTATAAATAACCATGATGTAATTAAAAGGTATAATTGTCAAATTTACTATGTTCAGTCCAGTACTTTGCAATTCCAAACATTGGATAGTACAAAAATCTTTGTCCAATACTGAACAAACCAAACGTGGTATAATTTTTTTTTTTAATCCAGTCCTTCTTATTTTATACTGTCCAGTACTTCTTGTCCTGTCTAGTACCAGTAAACAAACACTGCCGTAATGTATGAACTCATGAATAGTGGGGAGTACTCACTGTCATATACATATATTATTATGTATGGTTATGGAAGGTTGATATACGATGACTCATGGACAATGTAGTAGAACCACTATCATATATATTATTTTTATTACGTATGGTTGTGAAAGGTTGATGTGTGAGGACTCATGGACTCATGGACAGTAGGGAATATCCACTATCATATATATATATTATTATTATTATGTATGGTAAGAAACTCATAAATAAAAAGGATTACCTTTGTCATATATATATATATGTATATATTGTTTGTGGATAGATTGTGAAATGATGTTTAAGAATATTATGTACAACAATATTTATGTTGTAATTGTGTATCAGCTAAAGATTGTGAAAAATAAATAAAATTTTGAATTAATATTATGATGCATTTTGCATATGTTATTGTTTTTGGCATGGTATGCGTGTGTGTATGTATAGGTATACATTGTATTAGGCGTTAGCTCACCCCTTATAGGAGTTTTTTTTTTTTAGTTACAGATGCTATAAGAGAGATTATAGGATATATTGAAAACCTGGAGAAAACAACTCAAGATTAGAACAATAAAGAGAATGTAGAATAAGTCTATTACGATAACTAGTAGATAGATAAAAGGAAAGACGTGTTAGATTTTTATTTAGTCATTTAAGAATTTCTATTGTAAGTGAATGTTAGTCTCTTTTGTTGTTTAATTTAAGACGAATGTTGATGACTTTATTATTGAGGATGAGAAATTTCATTAATCTCTGTTATGCAGCAGATGGTTTATGATTATTATCAGAAGTATATAAATGTAAGTATTTGGAGAATAGTGGTGATTGAGCCTTTACGTGTCTTTAAGAAACGAGAACATGTGGCAGGCCATAATGTATCGGGTTTTGGGGTGTTACAACTTAGGTGGTATTAGAGCCATAGGTTAATGATCCTTAGAAGCTTAGGCTTTGATCAAAAGAATGTAGGTTTGTAATTGTCAAAGCTTAGGTTGATGAATTTATGAACTATATAAGTTTGATGGTCTTTAGAATTAAGTGAGGATCAATATTATAAGTGAAACAATAGAAAGTAAGTCATGATTTTTGGATGAATTAGGTATAGGATTTGTAAGATAAAGATATATATTGAGAGTAGTTAGAAAATGGGATTGATATTACTGATTTGTGAACTCTTTCAATAATATTGAAAATGTCATGTTTAAATTTTTTATACTCTGAGGAATGTATATATATTCCTATATCATTCGTCGCTATTGTATTTTGTTTTGTAGAATGCCTAGGAGAATTTTAGGACCAGGATCATCCTCAGGAGCTGGAGGTGATGCTCCTAGTAACAAAATGCCCCTTAGAGCTCCTCATTGGGGATAGGGAGGGAATGAGGTGAATCCTATACAAATGCTAGAGGCTATCAATACTCTATCAAGAGTAGTGGCACAGCAGCAACAACAAATATAAGACATGCAAGTGCTAAACATGAGACAGGCCTAGATGATGGGAGAGATTAGAGAGAGGCCAGTTGGAGAAATGGGCTTGGACCATTTTATTAGAATGGTTAAGAAATTCAGGCCTAAGGTTGGTGATCCATTGGATGTTGAACAATGGATTGATGAACTAGAAAAGACTTTTGAAGCACTAGGGACACCTGAAGATAAAAAAGTGAAATATACTGTGTACCTACTGTTGAATGGTAGTCGAGTGTTTCTAGACTCACAATGAGGGTGATCACTTGGGATAGGTTTAAAGAAATGTTGTACAAGCAATCAAGGTTGTTAAAATCGCTAAGAGGTCCATAAAATCGGAACGTAAAAACGTAAGTTTTTACAACTTATGTAAAATAACTTCCAAATATTATAAATTTACTTACAATATTCATTAAAAAATATAATGAATAATAGAAATAAGGAAATTGAGTATTTATTTTAGCCATAAATTGCAAATTTGCAATAAAAGTCATAATATAGATAATTGAGCATAAGTTGTATAATATAGATATTTTATTTCTAAAATGATAAATTATGTATAAAACAAGTTTCACCTAGTTATATATACAAAAGCTAAAAGATAATAGATAAAATTTAAAAATCAATTGTGACTTTAAGAAATTACTAATAAATAAAAATTAATAACGAAGATATACCATTAGAAATGAGTAATATTAAAAAATGATAAATAATTACTAACCAAAAGTACATAATAAAGAAGATACTATAACAAGAAAAACCTTCAAAATTATATATTACTAGGTAAATTTTTGCACTATTCGTGATTATTAATTCAAAATATATTTAACCAACAATATCTCACATTTACTTAACTATGAGAATGATATATTGAAAAGATAGAAATGTAAATACATTTATACCTTTCCTATAAAATTAAAAATGTAAAAAAATCTTATAAAGTTAAAGTTATCTACTCTTTATTTTATTTACTATTACAAAAATATTAGTTAAAATAAGAAAAGTTGCAGTAATCAAACACGAGTGCTTTAATACGAACACAATCACAAATAGGAACAAGAAGACTAACAATCGACGAACACAAACACAAATACTTCAATGCAATGCAACATACTGACAAGAAAGGAGCAACGACCAACGAACATGTTGGGGTATGACTCATACTCCCCTATGACGGGAAAGCACGTGGGTCCCGCTCTACGCTGAGCGGGCGAGAGTCCGGGGAAGCCGCCTCGGTAGGGGTTTTAAGGGGGCAGTTTCCCCTGGACACCAGAGGGCTTTTAACAATTAAGCCCATAGTTGTTTATTAAAAGTTTGGACTTGAGCTATAAATAGCTATTATTACATATTTGTTTATTTAGATTCGGATGATTGAAATTTTACTTAGTTTTGCAATATTGTGGAATCGGTGGAAACGTAGTAAAATCGCGATTTTGACAATTTTACTGTTTAAAATCACGATTTTACCTTAAAAACGTTTTTACATGTGAGTTGATTAGGAATGTGCTCACCAACTCGTAAAATCGTAGAAACGTGCGAGTTAACTCGTGATTTTGACAACTATGCGAGCAGTATTTCCC
The DNA here is from genome assembly GCA_037954665.1 of Laguncularia racemosa. Lineage (NCBI taxonomy): Eukaryota > Viridiplantae > Streptophyta > Magnoliopsida > Myrtales > Combretaceae > Laguncularia > Laguncularia racemosa. The sequence goes on along the minus strand of JBBMOL010000058.1, from coordinate 611,277 downwards.
GACCACCATTAAGGACAAAATGCAGGCATCATACTACAGTTACTGCTAAGGAAAGAGATCAGTAGATGAATATAAGATGGAAATTAACCGTTTAATGAAGTTCATGCCACCTGCATTCAAAGCTGATGAGAAGTCCATGGCGCATCGGTTTATGTTGGGATTGGAGCCCACATTACGACATAACGTAGTTACCTTCTAACTAAAAACCTACTCGAAAGCTGTAAACAAGGCAAAACTTTTAAAATAGAGTTTCAAAAGAACTAACGAGATGAGAACGTTGGGAATGAGAGTGGTATTGGGAAAAAGACCCATTCAGAATATTATCACTCAAGATAAGGGCAAAAGGCCTCACACAGTGCAGACCAGATCTATGGTCATATCAGCAGCCTCTTCCTAAGCGAAAACCTTATATGTGGGACAAAGTAACAAGTGTCGAAGAAGTTACGGGCCACATGAGCTAAACGAATGCAAATGGCTAGAGGGTGTATGTTTCTCATGTGGGAAGATATGACACAACAGTAAAACCTGTAGGGAGAGGTCAATCCCATTGACATTTTGCTTCTTCTGCAAATAGAGGGGTTATAGGATGGTGGACTGCTAGAAAAAAAAAAAAAAAACAGAATGTACAGCCAACCTTAGTAGTAAGAAACCAGACTAGGACTAATAATGGTAAACCTCAATAAGTGGGGCCAAGGCAAAAGGGCACTAGCACGAGTGTTTGCACTATAGAGACATGACACTCTAGATACAAAGACCTTAGCAAGTACATTATTAGTGAATTCTATTGAAGCATATGTGTTGTTTGATATTGGTGTATCACATTCATGTATATTTGATGCATTTAGAAGTAAATATAATGTATGTAAAGAAATGTTAAATGTTATATTGAGCTTGAGTACTCCTATAGGTGTGGGTAGGGGATTGAACTAAATATGTAGACAGCTCTATATAGAAGTGCAGGGTAAAATATTATTTTTAGATTTTCTAGTGTTAGACATGACCGATTTTGATGTAATTCTAGGAATGAATTGGTTAATTAGACATCATGTAACGATAGATTGTCATGATATGACCATCCATTTTAACATGCCAGAAGGAGAACAATTTAAGTTTAAATTGGAAACTTATAGACCAACAGGATTGCCAACTTATAAACTTGGGGTAAAAGTATGTTGGCATCAATAGCAGTTGAAGTTGAAGAGGTGATGGAAATTGAGAGAGTAAGGGTAGTGAAGGAATTTACTGGAGTATTTCTAGATAACCTACCCGGTTTTCCTCCTGTAAAGGAGATTGAATTTAGCATAGATACAGTGCCTGGTATGACTCCCATATCTAAAGCCCTGTATTGTATGGCACCCATAGATTTGAAAGAATTGAATGATCAAATATAAAAGCTGTTGGACAAGAAGTTTATCAAACCAAGTGTCTCACCTTAGGGTATGTCGGTATTATTTATGAAGAAGAAAGACAACAACATGCGGTTATGTATAGACTACCAGGAGTTGAATAGGGTTACAATTAAAATAAATACCCTTTCTCAATGATTGATGACTTGTTTGATCAATTACAAGGAGCTTAAGTCTTCTCGAAAATAGACTTGAGATTCGGGTACCATCAATTAAGGATCAAGGAGGAAGATATCCAGAAGACCACTTTCAGAAATAGATACGGGCATTATGAGTTCTAAGTAATGCTTTTTAGACTCATAAATGCACTAGCGACGTTCATGGATTTAATGAACCGCATATTCAGGGAATACTTAGATAAGTTTGTCATCGTGTTTATAGATGACATTTTAATATACTCTAGAAGTGAAGAAAAACACGAGCAGCACTTAAAGGTAATATTGAGTAGATTGCAAGCAGAAAAGTTGTACGCTAAGTTTAAGAAGTGTGAGCTTTGGCTGAAGTAAGTCACCTTTTTAGGACATGTAATTAGTAAAGATGGATTATTTGTAGATCCTGAGAAGATAAGAGTTGTAAATAAATGGTCTATGCTAAAGACCATAATAGAAATTAGAAGCTTTTTAAGGTTGGCGGGATACTACAAAAGATTTGTGGAAAGATTCTTCAAACTAGCAACCCCTTTGACCAAGTTGACTTAGAAAGGAGTAAAGTTTATATGAGATGATCGATGTAAAGCAAGCTTCATGACATTGAAGGAGAGATTGACTTCTACACTTGCATTTGCACTATCAATCGGTAGTAAAGAATTTATGGTGTATAGTGATGCCTCTATACAAGGGCTTGAATGTGTGTTGATGTAGAATGATAGGGTGATTGCATACGCATCTAGACAGTTGAAGCCTTATGAGAGGAATTACCCGACACTTGATATGGAATTAGCAGCTATAGTATTTGCACTCAAGTTATGGAGATATTATTTGTATAGGGAGAAGTGCAGAGTATATACGGATCACAAAAGCCTCAAGTATTTCTTTACCAAAAAGGAGCTAAATATGAGGTAAAGACGCTGGTTAGAACTGATAAAGGACTACGACTTAGACATCTAATACCATCCTGAAAAGGCTAACGTCGTTGTTGATGCATTCAGTAGAAAGAAACATGGTAATTTAGCAATGATGATCACAACTCAAAAGAGAATATTGGAAAATATGCAGAAACTAGACTTAGAGATTGTTACCTAGGAAGTTGGAGCTAGACTTGCCAATTTACAAATACAACTAGTATTAATTGATAGAATAAAAGTTGCATAAGTTGAAGATGTGGGGATACAGGAAATAAAGAAAAGAATGGAAGAGGGAAAAGCTATAGAGTTCAATGAAGATGCAGAGAGGGTGTTGAGGTATGGTCACAGGCTATGTGTGCCAAGTATAGATGAATTGAAAAAAGAGATATTAAAGGAGGTACATTATTCTAGGTACTCTATACACCTTGGAAGTACCAAGATGTATAAAGACCTAAAGAACCATTATTGGTGGAGGAATATGAAGAGAGAAGTGGCTAGTTATGTATCTAAGTGTATGACTTGCCAACAAATCAAGATAGAACATAAGAGACCTGCTGGCATATTACGACATTTACCTATACTAGAGTGGAAATGGAAACATATGACCATGGACTTTGTCACAACACTACCCCGATCGGTGACTAAATTAGACACAGTTTAGGTAATTGTTGATCGGCTTAAAAAATTGGCACACTTCATACCAATAGGTACTAGGTATAAATTAGAGAAGCTGGCACAAATTTACATCAAATAAATTGTAAGGTTGTATGGGATACCGGTATCCATAGTGTCAGACAGAGATACGAGATTTGTGGGGAGGTTTTAGAATCGTTTACACAAAGCTTTGGAAATAAAACTATAATTTAGTACAGCTTTTCACCAACAGATGGATGGTCAGTCAAAGTGAACGATTCGGATATTGGAGGATATGTTGAGGGCATGTGCGTTAGACCTTGGTGGAAATTGGGATGAACATTTGCCCTTGGTGGAATTCGCCTACAACAATAGTTATCAAGCTATCATCCAAATGGCACCATATAAGGTGTTGTATGGAAGAAAATGCCAATCGTCGTTGCATTGGGATGAGGTGGGTGAGAAACAATGTAGTAAACAAAGTGAAATTAATCAAGTAAAGAATATAGTCATCCCAAAGTCGCCAAAAGTCATATGTAGACAAGAGAAGACATCCATTGGAGTTTTAGGTGGGAGATCATGTGTTGTTGAAGATTTCACCTACGAAGGGAGTGATAAGATTTGGACTAAGGGAGAAATTTAACCTTAGATATGTGGGACCCTTTGAAGTCTTGGAAAAAATTAGACTAGTGACATACATATTGGCATTGCCACCAAGTCTAGTTGGAGTATACAATGTATTTCACATTTCTATGCTAAGGAAATATGTGCCAAACCCAGATCAAATCATTGCACTAGAACCTTTGTAAGTGTAGCCAAATCTCCTGACCGTGGAAAGACCTGTTAGAATTATGGATACTAAAGAGCAAACTTTGAGAAGACAGGTTATCAAGTATGTCAAAGTGCAATGGAGCAATCAAACCAAAGAGAAGCAACTTAGGAACTAGAAGAAGATGCCTAGAACTCTTTAATGATCCAAGTAATTTTCAAAGACGAAAATTCTTGTTGGGGGGGGGGGGTTAGAAATAAAAATACACGAATAATATATATATATATATATATATATATATAATAAAAATGCAGCTAAGGTTAATATCGTAAATAATCTAAAAGGATTTAAGGCAATTTGGTAATTTGGACGAAGACTATAAATAGGCCATTATAAACCCTATTAACCTTTTTCCTCCCTTTGCCTCTCACAGAACCCTAGAACCTTCTTGTGTGAATCTATAGAGAAGGAGACGACCATTTTTCTACCACTAGCTTATCGGATTAAGATAAGTACATAAATCAACTATTATGAATCGTGATTTATGTATGTATATGGTAGCGTAGAGATTAACATATTAAGATCATTTACAGATTTAGATTAATCCGTGATATGTAAGGGACGAAACAAGAAATTCACTTATCACGATAATGATTCGGGTTAAGTAACTATATCCACTAGTGTATTACATTGTAAATTTTATGTTAGATGGATCAATTAGGTTGAATTAATTAGAAATCAAGCTAAGGGATCGATTTATGAAGTGTACCGTGAGATATATAGCCTCCCAACACAACCGTGTTAGAGACCGTGTTAAAAATCCAAGGTGAGCAGAGTGATACACGGCCTCTCAACATGATTGTGTCGAGACCACGTTGAAAAAAAAAAAATTCAACACGACCATGTTGAGGTCATGTTGATGAATAGTGAACAGAAAGATGCATGACTTCTCAACATAACCATGTTGAAAAAAAAAAAAAAAAGGAAGAGAAATTTATACAGCCTTTAGCACAGTCGTATACTATCCCGTATTTAATTACACGACCTCCAACATGACCATGTTGATTTGAAACACGTCTATTTTTCTTTTGATATTTATAGGAATACAATTCTAAAATCAAACAATTTGAATCATGTATAGGTTTGAAAGAATTGTGAAGTTAGAAAAGTATAAAACAAACCAAGTTTTGCAAAATCAAGTACGTGTATATCATGTTTGTTGCTTGTGTTTAATAAATTAGATTTTTGTGTGTGGGTTTAATAATATTGTAAATGAATCGGATTAAGTTTACATGTGATTGTAAATTGCTGAGTCTAAGAAACCGAGTGCGAGTTGGTGTTCTTAGGTGGCACCTCGATGATTGGTATGTGACGTTGTCCCTAGTGGACTCATGTATCATAATAATTCGGATCCTATGTGGAAGGTTGTGTTGTGAAACGCTGTGATATGGAAGGTTATGATGTGTATTGTGAAAGGTTGTAGTGCATGAACTCATAGATGGTGGGGAGTATCTATTGTCATATATATATATAATTATTATGTATGGTTGTAGAAGGTTGATGTACGAGGACTCATGGATAGTGTGGTAAAACCACACTCATATATATTATTTTTATTATGTATGGTTGTGGAAGGTTGATGTGTGAGGACTCATAGACAATGGGAAGTATCCACTGTCATAAATATATTGTTATTATGTATGGTAAGAGACTCATAGATAAAGAGGATTACCTTTGTCATTATATATATAAATATTGTTTGTGGATGGATTGTAAAAGGATATTCAGGAATATTATGTGTGAAGATATTTATGTTGTGATTGTGTATAGGTATACATTGTATTAGGCGTTAGCTCATCCTTTATGAGAATTTTTTTTTAGTTACAGATGCTACAAGACAAATCATATGATATATTGAAAACCTGGAGAAAACAACTCAAGATTAGAATAATAAAAAGAATGTAGAATAAGTCTATTACGTTGATTAGTAGATAGACTAAGGAAAGACGTGTTAGATTTTTATTTAGCCATTTGAGAATTTCTGTTGTAAGTGAATATTAATCGCTTTCGCCGTTAATTTGAGAAGAATGTTAATAACTTATTATTAAGGATGAGAAATTTCATTAATCTCTGTTATGCATCAGATGAGTTATGATTATTATCAGGAGTACATGAATGTAGGTATTTAGAGAATAGTGGTGATTGAGTCTTTGCGTGTCTTTAGAAAATAAGGACATATGGCGAACTGTAACATGCCTGGGTTTCAGGGCGTTACATAGATCAAATAAGGTAATGAATCAACATGAAAAATAATTGCAATAATTTATTGAGAAAAATATACAGGACAAGTCGCAAATATTTTTTTTTATATTTGTTTCATGTACTTTAGATTCTATTCTTATAATTGTGCACTTTAACTTTAGACTATAGATCTTTGGGGAAAAAGTGTTTTCAAGCTTTTTTTAATAATTATTTTACCTTTAACTTTATACATTTTTAATATTAAAATTTTTTATTGTTTTATGTAAAGGTAAAATAAACATGTTCATTAGAGATTTGGTATCCATGCTAAATTTTCAAGTATAAGTAAATAAGTATTTATAAAATAAATATAAGGGAGCATAGTTATGATTTACACTAATATATATTTATTTTTTGATATAACATTCTTTTCTATTTAAATTTGTAACTTTTTTTTTTCTTTGAAAAAGCATCAATATTTCACAACTCTTCAACTTGAAAACTTTTGTTAACTCTATTAAAAAATTTTGTTAAAAGTCAACAAGTATTATTTTTTAATAGAATTATAGCAATTAATTTAATAAAATAATATCATTAAATAATATGATGAGAATTACAAAAAAATAAAGAAAACAAAATTATATATATATATAAGCCTTTTTGGAGCAGTTACATGGTCAATCACCCAAGACAAGAGGTCATCCTAGCAGGCAAGCACCAACCAGTCACACAAGAAAATAACAGATGTTATTAATTCCTAGTATCATATAGGAAGTAACATCTTAGGTGACTATCTACATAGTATATATATAAAAAAAAATTAAATTTAACCCATCATTGCTCGCATTTAGCACGAAAAGAATTCAAATACATGTTATAGAGAATGAAGTACCACTTTCATCTCTGATTTTAGTTAAAGTTGATTTACGATTCAAATATAATTTAATAGTAATTTATAATTTTTTTTCTACAGAATTTTAAAGTTGATAGATCACATCACTAACTAATAAATATAAATTCACTCATTGACACGATTTTACTTTCTTTCAATTTTTTCTATAATTTTTATAATTTTATTAATTATTTTTATTCAAGAGCTAGTAATGGAACTTTTATAATTTTACGATCATATAATTGTTAAGTTAATTATAAGAATTAATGTAATGAAATTTTAACTAAAACTTTAGTAAACCTTTTTCTAAAAGCTTATATATCGAAGAATTCTATGGCATCACGATCATATGATTACTAAGATAATTATAAAAATTAATATAATGAAAATTTCAAGAATTATGAGAATTTCTAGTTAAAACTTCTGGGGACTGGAGAGTAACCCTATCGTATTTCATTGATTGGTTCCCAACCACCGACTGCACAGGGACAAACTTACAAAGGCGATGGTACCACACAAGAAAAAGACATCTTCATAGCTTCCGATGGCAATGTCATATCATTCTTAAATGCTTCACCAAGGCTGCTGTGTATCATATCTGAAAATCTTTTCGTCTGCAAAGATGGGCATCAACCATGGACCAAGATCAACTCTCCAGTCTCCAAGTCACGCCAAAACTAGAATTTAATCTCACTTGTTCTTTTGCCAGTCTCAAAGTCCATGGACAACCAGAACACATAAAGCATTTATATCACTTAATGTTACCTTGCATAAGGGTTAGACCAAACTGGAAACATTATACCTAAGATAAGAAGAGCATCCATTTTAGTTGCCCATGTTGCACAAACTGAAGTAGCGCAGATGGTCGCGTAGCAGTGAAAGATCCGAACCTGCTTACTTTTGCATCGAATGGGCGGATTCGGGGCGGTAACACAGGTTGCAGGGCAATAGAACGAGAACAAAATTCTTAATATGTAAGTTCAGGAGGGAGATTTGATCGTAAAGGGCGTGGACAAGGACATTCTCACCACTATAACCCTATGAAGATAGATTATACCAGTAGATTCAGTTTCATGCACCATGTCTGCAAAATATGTATATCTTATTTTATATAACATCTATATTTGTATCTTGTTCTGACATGATGCATAAAAACTAGGTATAACAGTACATATTTCCTTATTAAGGGAATCAAATGTTGAGAATCTACTTTTAAATTCGAAATTTATTCGCCTTTGTTCTAATGGCATGTTAAAATTGACATTTGATAGTTCATATTCAAACGGGATATGTTATCGAGAAAATGGACTTCGGAGTTTATAATTTTCTTGTGGAAATATTGAAAAATCCTCTCCTAATATTGGTTAATTATTGGATTTAACATCCAAGAAACATTATTAAGGAAGCAGGTCATTTGGATTTTGAACAAAAGCACTCATATATACATGAAAAAAATAAAAACTAAAAACTCCGTCACGCACACTTTTTATTAAGTATTTATTGTGAAAAGAGTAAATTACACATCGGAGTACATAATTTCCATATCTCAAAGCTTGAATAACAAAAGTAATCACATCAAAAATAATACAACATAGTTCAACAAAAGGAAGTAGGAGTACACATATTCCTCCCCTTTTTTCCACACAACTCCACAAAGAAAAACACAACACAAATATAGGCAAATACTAGATTTTTATTTTTCAAGGCACAAACCGGTCTTCTTGCACATCTTGGAATCGTTGGTTTTGGAAATTATCCGCATTAGGGTGGCCAAATTCATTGTTATTCTCGTTCTTTCCAAAGTAGAATGTCTTGTCCCCCGTGAGCTGATCATTATTAGCGTTCCTTAATGGTGTCATACCTGTATTTTGGTAACCATAAGGAAAATAGTTGTTTTGCTTTTCATTGTTGGTGTCATAGTAATACCTCCCATTCTCCAAAAACCTTGTGTCACTCATACCTTCTTGCTTCACATTACCATACCTACTGCCAATATTATCATTGTAAACATGACCAGCTTCGCGAGGCCTAACATGGTTTGGGTTTCCAAACTCATTGGCAAACCCGTCGTTTTTGTAATAATGGTCGTTGTTGTCGTTGTCGTCGTAGTTGTTATTGTTGTTGCTGATGTGATCTGAATTGCCGAATAGTTTCCATTCGGGTTCGGTGTTAAAGGGAAGATCATTGGTATTGGTGGTGAAGGGCATGGACTCGGTTTGAGGAATAGGGAGATTATCAAATTTATGGCCATAGAGGCCATAACCGTTTCGGGTTTCCGGGAAGAATGTTGGGTCTTGGTCCATTTTCTTCAAGGTTTCTTCTCTATTCAATGTCTCCTCTTTGTTAGGGAGTCCTGTTGTTTCCCTCTCATTGTCAACTGTGTTGGTGAATTTGCTGAAGAACTGGCTGTCCCTAGCAAGAACAGCTGGAAGGGAAAACAAGAGGACTAGGAAGAAAACAGAAGGGAAGTGTTCTGTGAAGGAAGCCATAGTATAAGCCTAGGAGAAGTGTAAGTTTGAATGTGTAGTTGTGAGAACACTATATGGTGAGAAAGAATAGTTGGGTGGCAATTTATATATACGGAGAAGGATGCCATTCTCATCCATATATTTTTGTATTCATTTGGTGCAAATTGGTTGGAATAAATTGGCTGCAAATTTGGATCCATTGCATGAGTAGGCAACTTGATTTGATTGATGATGAACTAACCCAGTTTCCAAAATTTTGTGGCATTTAAAATGAGTATATAAAGCACCAAATTTGTGGTGCTCATACTGCTCGAATTCATTTTAGTGGGCACACACAAATTAAAATTAGATATATGGCATGGTTACAATTTTTACAATTTGAAAAATTGATATTCATTAGAATTTTATCTACCTGTATTCATTATATACATTTTAAATGATAAACAAGTTGGGAAAGAGAATTTTAGGTGTAGTGAAGCATAATTTTTCCTCAATTGGGAGAAACCTGTTCAAGTGCTTTCACATGTGAATGAAAATGGAAAAAAATACTGCACATATTAATTAAATTATTATGTATAATAATATATGATAAAAGCGAATATGGATACAATCAATTATCTAGTAGATGACAAATGGAGGTTATGATTCTTTAACAAAAAAAAAACAAAAGGGAGGCTACGACTAGTGTTAGTTATATATTCCAACAGTATAACTCCTTTTAGGTCCCATTTGAGTGGCAATCCATTCCTATTTAGGCCAATCAATGTGGGAGGAAGATAACCTCATGCTAAGGAAAATGAATAGTGTTGTGAATTATTATACCAAAAGCATATGTCCAAACATGTGGTAAATGTTGATAAAATAATTTATGGGGTAAGTTTATATATATATTTTTAATTTTGCATTCAAAATTTGAAATGATTAAATATTATATTTAGTCAAATTTTGACTTATAAAATTTTATCCTAAAGTTTAAAATTGCTAAATAATATATATACCCAACTAAACTTTTACTTGTCAAACATACCATCTTCATCATTTTTTAAGAAGATCATGTGATAGATAATCATGGTCAAAGAGTTCAAGTAAAAGACAATATAGTTTATTTGATAAGTAAGAATTTGATTTTTAACATTTTCATAATAATTTATCATTGTTTTTTGCTCTACTCCTTCACATTATTGAACACAGCCTCAATACTCCATCATCTCATTATCTGTTTAGCTCTTTTTCCATTAGCCCGACTGCATCCCAACCCTTTTATTAATAATTCCGAAAAGTATTCCTAATTTGCTTTGTGAAGATGTGAATAGTTCTTATAATGTTACAGCAACAAGAATCCCTTAAGACTTAAACCAGGAGATATAGGAACCTGCTTCCTCATTCTACAAACGTTAAACAGAAAGCATCACCAATTTTTTTTATCAACTATTCAGTCACGATTTACATAGTCTTCCTTAACACTTGAACATGGATTAGAAATCTGGAAAGTGAATAGAAAAATGAGTACACTAGAAGCCAATCTTGACCAGCAAACTAATCTTCACGAAATTATCACCGAAAGAAATCGATAATAAACAATCCTCATGGAAGATTATCAATCATTGATACCCCCAAATGAGTTTGACTTGATCATTCGAGTTTGATTCGTTTGAGTTGAGTTTATATTTGAGCTACTTAACTAGTTTATTAAACTAAGTTTAAGTATCATAAAATTTAATTTTAAGTGTTATTTAAAAAGTTGGAATTTAACTTAATTAAACCCATTTAAACTTGATTCATAAATATTTTTCTATTAGCTAAAT